>JAFEUB010000967.1:0-58516 GCA_024529925.1 Ophthalmolycus amberensis
CTGAGATTGCGGGTGATAGACTGACCCGAATCTGTGTGTGATTCCCAGAAATTGCTCTACCTGTGCGAGCATGGTGTTTGCTAAAGTGTGATCCGTTATCGTAGCGGATGCATCTCGGTGCTCCGTAACGGGGAATCAGTTCTGTCTGCAGCCATTTTACAACTGTCTGCGCGTCTTCTCTGTTGGTGGAAATTGCTTCTACCCATCTTGAAAATCTATCTACCATTACCAAGATGTACCTCTTTCCTTGCACTCTATTCTCTAAGTGTCATATCTGTATAATCTATGCTAATGTCTTCTGGTCTCATATCTGTATAATCTATGCTAATGTCTTGAAAACATATCTGTATAATCTATGCTAATGTCTTGGAAACATATCTGTTAAAATCTATGCTAATGTCTTGAAACAGGCTGAGGCACGAATGGTTTTCTTGATTGTTGATTGCCACAAATTTGACATTCATCGCGAAGAGGAAAGATATCGCTTCCATGTGCGGATGCCACCATAGTTTGTTTTAAATTGTCCAATGTCCGTTCTTTTCCTCATGCGTAGGTCCGTGGGCCCCTGGTAGGAGTGCCGCACACAGTTCTGCTGAGGCGACACTCTGCCGTCGTGGGCTCTCCACAGACCTTCTTTGTCTTTTGAGGCTTCTTTTTTTTTTTTTTTTTTTGATGATCTTTGATGTGTTCGATGGTGAGCTCAGGTGTGCCGGATGTTGGCTTCATACTCTTTTGGCGAGGTGTGTAGCCTCCAGTTTTCTTTGCTGCTTTGTCTGCCGCGTCATTGAGGTGTGTAGCCTCCAGTTTTCTTTGCTGCTTTGTCTGCCGCGTCATTACCGCGCTGATTCGTGATCTGATTGTGTCATGTCCTTTGCAATTCATGATGGCCACCCCCTTTTTCTGGAAGAGTACAGCATTGAGTAGGCTGTCTCTTTCGGAAACATCAAGGTGGAACGGTAGGGAGTAGTCTGGGGACATGAGTGCGGCGGCATGTGCAAGTGCCTTGGTGATGGCTGTCTTTCAGCTGCGGGTCATAGTACAGGTTGCTTGTCACATAGGTCTCTTCTGAGTGCATGGGGCGAGGTGTTGTGACAGCGATTTCGTCGCGAAGTCGCTGAATGCACTCCTGATCGAAGTGTCTCTGCTGCTGGTGCCTCTGCTATCCTTCTCGTTGGCCTGCTGGCTCTCTCTGCTGTCTCAGGACTTCTTCGTCTATGGGGACTCCTGTCATAGCTCTTTCCAATGTTTTCACCCCCTCCATCATGCCTCTCATCGCTCGCTTCTGTTTAGGTGGAGCGCGTGTCGATGGTGCACCCTTCATCCAGGGCCATCTGGAATGCTCCTGTGAGCAGTCCTCCCTTTACTTGTCTCACTGGTGCTTGTATAAATGGATTATTCGGGGAGTATGGGGGAGGAACCGGAGGGAGTGCTGGATACAGGCCAGTTGAGGCGGGGGAGGGGCCGAGGCCAGAGATGCCATGGCCCGGTTCCTGTGCAGTCTTCTGGACCTACCGGGGCTTGAGTGGTACGGGTGACGTCAAGGGGGTTGATGTTGAGTGAGGTGATGTCGAGTGACAGATGGGGCCTGGTTGTTTCTTTTTCGGGTGGCATGTCCACCTGCATCCGATCTGTCATAGCCATTCCTAGTGCCATCATTGCCACTCGCTGTTCCTCTTCTCTGTCTTTGCGGGCTTGCTTCAGTGTGTTTGTCGTTTGATTTGTCTCTGCAGTCTGTGCTTGAGCCACTCGTTTTGTCAATCGTTGTGAAAAAGCCGGGTTGTTGACTGATGGAGGTAGTGGACTGGCCGCCTTCCACCATCCCTCCTTTTGCCATCGTTTCATGCAGTTATCCCAATGGATGTTGTTCTCTTTTCCATACAGTCTTTCCTCCTGTGTCTGTGAGTGCTTTCTTCAATTTTGCACGCAGTTCTCCTGAATAGCCTCCAGATGGAGCCACAGCTCCAGCCATATCTTCTTGTGTTTTTTTTTTTTTTCTTCAATTCAATTCAAATGATTTTTTTTTTTTTTTTTTTTTTAGAATTTTCAAAATTTTTCAAATTTTCAATTTCTTTTGTTTTGAAATTTCAAATTCCAGACTTTTCCAAATTTCAGATGCAGTACTCTCGAATGTCCACCAGTTGGAGCCACGCTCCTGTCAAATGTCTCTTCTTGCAGTTCCTGAAGTGCCAACAGAGGGAGCCAAAGCTCCTGTCAAATGTTCTTCTTGCAGTTCCTTAAGTGCCACCAGAGGGAGCCAAAGCTCCTGTCAAATTTCTTCTTGCAGTACCTGAACTGCCAACAGAGGGAGCCAAAGCTTCTGTCATATTTTTCTTGCAGTACCTGAACTGCCACCAAGGGAGCCAAAACTCCTGTCAAATTTTCTTGCAACCTTGAACGAGGCTCGAACTGTCCTGGCTCACACTCCCTAACCTGGTTCTTATCTAATTTCTACTCTATGCTATACTCCCTAATTCAGTCTCTGTGCCTGACTGACTGCCTGTGTTTTTTTCGCTTTAACACAATTTTTCGAGCCCTTAGCCTACACAACTCCTAATAAATCTGTAATTTCTCTGACCCTGTAAGTAAAACTGACACATATATTAGCGCAAATCTGAACCGCTCTATTTTTGTCCCTAAGCTGTCTTTATTCTAACCTCTAATGTTTGTGTACTGTAATGGATGCAAAGCTTATGTCTCTCATGCATGGGACTCTGCTTCTGCACGAACCGTCAATCTCTGAGCAGCACACGTACCTTGGAACCCCTCCAACTCCAATTCTCAGCTGTCTCTAACACATGTATGTACGCTGCACACAGGCACTCATCAATCATACCAAATCGAACCCACGCACTGCCTTTTCTGCAACACGCACAAATCACTTATCGATCTGTTTTTATAGCGTTTGCACGAAACCGGTCCCCTAAGGAAGTGGGCGTCTCTCAGAGATCTTTAATCCGCACGCAATCTCCCACACACTGCCGTGATCCACAAATATTCGCACCCGAACCTCGTCAAGGAGATCTATCGATCTTATCTTTTACAAAGCACGCATTATGGAAACACGATTCCGAAGAAAGTGGAAGATATTTTGTGCTACAATTTAATCGATGTCTTCCCAGAGCACATCTCCTGCTGCACAGACCCATACACTGCCCCCTCTGAAATACTCGTTCATCAAACCAAGTATGGATCTGCGTTTTATAGTGAACGCTTTTCACGAAGCGGGTCCCTTGAGGAAATGGCGTTTGTGCAGTCTTCACTCACACTACTTTCACATCAGCGTATTTCAACAACAATTTCTATATACTTGATCCAAACATCAGCTTGCTTATTTCCATAAATCAACAGTATGTGCCCGTTATTCAGTCTCTCAGACCGTCATTGGTCAGCGAACCGAAGCTTTCGCCACGGCTGTTGTGACTTCTGAACAGTCCTCAAAACTTACTCCGTGAACACACCGTCAGCCCATGCAATTTCACAACCTTCAGTTATCTGTGAGATCCACACACACACACATACATTCTATGTTAAAAACAAAAGAAAAGACAAGAAAAAAGAAACCCACACTGCTGACACAACAATCCCGTCACAATGTTACGTATCTTTATCTATAGCAATTTAGTCAATGCAATTCATACTCACATCTCAGTACTTCTGGTCAATAATTTAGTTACTAAAAACAATCTGCAGATTTCAGTTAAATTGGCTCTGCCTACCTTATTAGTTCAGCGCGCTGTGACCAGTTTCCCGAGATGTGGACAGAATGGCTCCGGTCGGCAGCCGGCCTCCCAGCCTCTCGGGACAACGCCCTTTTTTTTTTTTTTCTGTTGACAGAAGAAAAGTCCGTTACTCGATGAAAATTCCTCTTGGATCGTTAAAACACCGAACTCTGCTACCATGTTGAGAATGGAATTTGAGTAACAGACTGAGATCGAGGCGTTTAGCTCAATTCAAGCAATAAGATTTATTTGTGACAGAATTGTTATGCCAGGCATTTAAACGTGCACGTGGCCTAATCTCTGCTCTGTAGGAGCAGGAAAAAAGGTGAAAAGGCGCTTTCCCAGAGCGCGCATGCGTTTATGTATAGGTCCTCCTTTTGGAGCCCATTGGTCAAAGCAAAGATGGAGGCAGATCTGTTTTTAGCTAGCAGATAGCCGGTTGGAGCTCTGGGCAACGTCACCCACACTGGCTCACGTCCAGATCACGCCTTCTCTGGATCATCAGCGTGTGTGAAATGTTGTTAACACTCAAGGTGCCAGAAAGGGTGCATTCTAAGCTATTTCGAAGTCTCTGTGTGAATAGATAAAGAGAACTCTTTTCCTAACTCTAAGATGGCAGTTTCTGCCCTAATCTGGTGGTTTAAGCAAGCGTTACTTCAGGGCCACTGTATCTGTTTCTATCGTGCGAACAGGCGACGGAATGCCCTGTTCGGAGTTTTGACCTACTTACAGTGACCTCACAACTCCGCAATATAAGCTTTACAAGTATAGCATATTATTTAACAGTGAAAGAATATATTTTATTTACAAGGGAAATAATGGATGTAAAGGACCTCTGAGAATGTGTAGTGTATTTAAATAGATTGTTCCTTTTTATGTCTTTTATTTTGGACGTTTTGTCACTGCAGTCGGTGCATTTCCTGTTGCGCTTTTATTCTGAAGGTATAAAAACCGGAAGTAAGAGGCCGCTAGGAAGCCGTTAGAAAGCCGTTAAAAAAGTCACTGAAGGGACGGAAAAAGTGATTTAACAAGGAAGATGGATACGGTTTTATTGTTTTAGCACCTGGCCGATATAGGCACAAGTTATTACGGTGTGTTCAAGGTGTGTTCAAGGTGTGTTCAAGGAGTGATTCATTAAAGACTTATGGACCATCAGTACAAGACGACAGACCATTATTCAGCCGGGATGCTACAATGGATGAAAACTTTGGGAAGAGCAACTGAGTTAGGATCCCCCTCCCTGGATGGACAACCATTCTCAATAGCCGTCATTGGTTATCACTTCAGCTCAACAAAAACTTTAACAAGCAACAAACGTTTAACAATCCACAACAAAAGCAGCATTTTTTTGTGTCTAATGCTTGATTCTTCTGTAAGACCTCTTTGTATTAAAAACATATTCAAGAACAACAAACGGTCCATGATATTGTTGAATCCCACAGATCTTAACTGAGAACCTTAGTGCTCCTAGTTTTCTGGAAGACAAGGTTATGGTAAATCATACTGTGCACCCTATTATCTGATTGTACCAACAAGATCAATTATTATTAGTAATGTAAACTTACATTAAAAATAATTCATGAAAGCTGAAGTTGTTGATGTTTGATTAGATGAGAAGAAATTAATCAGTCAACCATATAGATCTTATTTAAAAGCATATATTCACCCCACGATGGACAGACAGAAGATAGGAAAAATATGTGGCGAAAGAGAGAAGGCACAGATTTATAGGAAGGGTGCTCATGTCACAGAGTCTTAAATATCAAGTTATGGTTTGTCAGGTTTTATCTTCGATCAGAGTACAGTACATTGACATGTTTACCAGAAGATCTTTGGCCTCTCCAGATGTACCAAGAGGGCCATATATTCCTTCATACAGAGATCCACAATGAGAAATGCATACCTGGTATCTAAAGTTGCACAAAAAAATTAAAAGATCAATACAAGATTTGAAAGTTCATATGGTTATCATAAAAATGTAAAACAAAAAAATAGATATGATGATTTAACATGTTACAAAATGTCATCCTTAAAATACACTTAATTCATTTGGTTGGATTCATGAGCCTCATAATTATTGCCTTGAGACTGCATTTTTAAGTAAGCCATTATGGTTATATGTGCTTGTCAGTATGAGCTTATTATCTTGGGCCAGATTAGAGGTTGTCTTTGTGGGATTTGTAAAAAAATGTATTCATGCAAATCCAAAAGTTTTGTTTACATATCCAAATGTTTTTTGTTGTTGAGCAATAAGGACAAATTGAAAACCTGGTTTTGATTACATAATTATCATTTGACTAACACATGTGCTCAGCAACATTAACCACTAAATATATCAATACACTCTAGAGAGAATGTCTATTTGCATTTATTTTCAACCAACTTATATAGATACGCCATTTCACTGTGAAATTAGAGTTTAGCTGAGACCCTACAGCGACACATGCCTGTGTTAGCGTTAACAGCTGCTGCTACCAGGAACTAGTTATTCGGTTGCACTTTGGTTCCTCTTGAACATGTCTCCATTTTTTCTTTGTCTACTATTTGTAACTTTGTCTAGAAGAGTAACTTAAGATGGTTGATATTGAAGTGTCATGTTTGAGCAATGACCACAAACTAGCTTGCACATTAAACACCTGACATTTGAAAATCAAACCAGAAGAGTTATATTATTTACATCCAGCAAAGATATCATTCAATATTCAATATTTAATTCGATGAAAACTAGTTTGTGAAAGTATGAGTTTAAAAAGTTGCTCTGAGAAAATTCACAAATAAATATATCAGAAACAGAGGGAGACATTTTTGGGCATTGTGAAGGCCTAAATGAACTGGCATAATAAGCTAAGACTGTGTTTACTTTAAGAATTTTGCAACAAATATAAAATTGAGTAAAAGTGTTACAGAGGTTTCTACTGTATATTGAATAATCTTGTGACTTCTAAGGAATTACAAAAAGGCATTTGTCATCTGTTCTTCTATTGTATTTGTACAAAAGTATTTTAGATGGATACTGAAGATTTTAGAAGGAAAAAAACAATCCTACTATGAGTACATTTACTTCGCTTTAAATGCAACAGGATGGCCGAAGAGCTTGGTTTTATTGGTGGATAAATCCCACAAACTCTAAGCCTCCAACTTTTTAATATGGCACCGTAATTATTATGCTTTTTGTCATACCCTCTGGACATATCCCTGCTACACTGTTCTGTTAATAAAGAGGGGAAGAAATTGTACCCGAGTGTAGCCATATTCATCAACAGAGGGAGCCATCACACCAAATGTGTTTCTCCATGATCTCAATCACCCATGTGTTTTAATGACTATCTTGTCAAGAATCAAAGTTGCCGCACAAAAAGCTCTGACTAAAATGTCAAATGATAAATCACCTGGAACAGATGGAATTACGGCTCGATTCTGTAAACACTTCCGGGATATTGTATCATCACTATTTTACTGAGTAGCCGCCAAAATTAAAGATATATGAACCATACATATGAATACCGCTGTGATGATTAACAAAACCTTATAAAGACCCAATGCACCCCTTCCAGTCACCGTCCTCTCTCAGAAATAAACATTGACTTAAAAATGATTACCAAAACACTTGCCACCAGAATAGACACAGCCACCACTATGCTAATTCACCCTGACCAAACTGGCTTTAAAAACAACAGACATGCTTCGAACACCATCCGTAGTCATTTCAACCTAATCAATGTATCACAACAAGCACAAAACAAAACCATAATGGCATTAGATTCTAAAAAGGCATTCAATAAAGTAAACTGGACCTTTCTATTTAGCACCCTGCACAAGTTCAGCCATTGGATTCAATTCAATTTATTTTGTATAGGCCAAAATCACAAATTTGCATCAGAGGGCTTTACAATCTGCACACATGCGACATCCTCTGTCCCGGGACCCTCATATGGGAACAGGAAAAACTCCCCCAAAAAAGCCTTACATGGGGAGAAACACTATACTGCGCCTCGGGCCACAATAATCGGTCTTGTTTATCCATTGTAAGCGTGACCTTTTTGCTGTGTCATCATAATTCATATTTATAGAACCAATGTGTTCTATAATTAAAGATAATTGTTTTCTAGAGCACAATGAAAAAATACCACGTTACAAGTAAAAGTCTTGCTTTCAATATGTTTTTGATTACATAATTATCATTTGACTAACACATGTGCTCAGCAACATTAACTACTAAATATGTCAATACACTCTAGAGAGAATGACCATTTGCATTTATTTTCAACCAACTTATATCGATAAGCCATTTCACTGTGAAATTAGAGTTTATTTTATTTAAATTTATTTATTTATTATTTATTTAAATACTACGTTACAAGTAAAAGTCTTGCTTTCAATATGTTACTGTAAAAGTACAAAATTAATAGCATCAAAATACACTTTAAGGACCAAAAGTATTAAGTAGGAAGTAATAGGAATTAGTACTCCTGAGAAGTACTGAAAAGGTGTGATATAATGTCAAATTATTTTAGGCTGTGTCCTGTGTCTACTGGCGTTTCATCATAGTTACGCCAGTATGATCATGAACTTATGGTATTAAAGTGCATTTTGTCGTCTTCTTATAAGGTCTTAAAAAGTCTGATGGTGAATCTGACAGAAAGTGTTTTTAAGCACCTGCAGTTTAGTTAACGTTAATTAAACAATATGCTGCAATTGCTAACTTTAAAAATTATGTGTTTGCCACTGAATTTGAGGTTGGAAGAAAAATACGGGTATGGGTATTCAACATTTATTAAATAAATTGACACTAACTTAAAAGAATATAAAAGCTGAGATGCTTTTTATTTTAGATTTTCTACTATAAATATGAATGTTTTTTACTTTGACTGTATTGTATTATCTACACCAATAACTCCAAATATATAGAATATTTGTTCAATATGTTATACATGCAATTCTTATTTGTCATAACTCACCGTAGCACTCGTCGAACTTCTTTCAACATTCACGTAGTTAGAATGCACCAGGAACCAGTTTCACAGGACAAAAGCTGGAAGTGTGCCATGACACTGAGTCAAGAAATTGACAGCACTATATCCTAAGATCTGATTTATCGCTAAGGTGTCACAACATTTAGGCAATCATAACAACCACACCTATTTAGGCTGTATGCTCCAGATTGACTTTCATAGCCCAGTATGATCATGAAACAAGGATTAAAGTACATTTGGTGTGGTATTAAAATGGCCTTTAAAAGTCTGACATTTAACATGGTGAACCTTAGAGAAACTCTGTAAATGCACCTGCACTTTACTTATATTTCAACAATATGCTGCAATTGTTATCATGAAGGTTTTAGGTTGGAGGAAAAATACTGGTAGACGTTCACCATTTATTAGATTATCTGATTCATACTAGTCCATATCGACACTTACTCAGAAGAATATGAGGAAATTAAGCTGGGATGCTTTTATTTTGATGTGTCCATATTCACGTTGTTGTTTTATACTTTAAAAGTATAAAACAACAATGTGAATGTATTGTATCATCTATGGACATATTTACTCCAATGACTCCAAATATAAAATATTCATTCAATATGCTTGATTATGTCATTCTTTTTCTTTTCTCTTGCATTTTTTTCCCATTGCATTACTACTTCACTGAAATCTATATTAATTTGTTTGTCATAACTTACTGTGTTGTATCACTGGTGAAACTTCTTGTAATATTCAAATAGTCGACTCGAATGCATCAGGAATTTGTTTCTCGCAACAAACAAAGAGAGTATGCCTTCATACCGAGCCAAGAAACTGACAGATTGAAAGATGATAGCGTGCATCTTATGATTTGGCCATGCGAAGATGTTCAGCATTTTCTGCCATGCTGAAAAAAAGGTTTGGCCTATGACTCACAACATTAGCCTTTATTCTGTTGCAATACAAAGGACTTATGTCAGCCTGGTTGATGGTTGTGTAAAGTTGCACAGATTGTTTAGGGCAGTTCAAGGGCAGTTTCCTCACACAGTGCTCAATCTGTTCAAGTATTCTGCTGGTTGAATTTGTAATATGTACAGTATATTCCATTGGCTCTAGCCTGTAGATCTTATGGAGAATAGTATAAAGACACTAAACTATGGGAAGAAAAACCTACCTCAGTGAGATGTTATAAAATGGGTGGACTGGCTTTTAGTTTTGATTCTGAAGACTTGACATGGTTTCTTGTTGCTTTTGTACTGCATTGGATGTAGGAAACTGAAATGAGGTCTTATAAATGATAGCCACTCTCCCTAATTACTTCGATTTCTGAATTTGCTGGTAATCTTCAAAATGTTGTGATGGATCTACTGAAGTGTTTTGCATGTACGTCAATTATAATCAAATACAATGTGGTTGTTATGATTGCTGTATTTTGTCAGAATGTCACATTGACAAACATTTTGTACATTATATTGAAACAAAGATGAGTTTCCCAAATGTGAAAGTTGCATTTAATTTACAGTTGCGTTTTTAATCACAGTTGTTTCAAAGTATAAAATCTAGTATAAAAACTCTAAATATAAAATGAACGGTATCCCCATCCGCACTTTTGGGACACAATGCATAAAACTGTGTTTCATGGGGCAGCTGGGCCTTTGGTACTGCTAAAGTTGCTATTCCCCTACTTGGCACAGGTTTCCTGTGTGCTTATGGACCATTGGTGGACAACAAGGGCCACTGTCTGATAAATGCTGTGACCTTTCTTATCCATGTACAATATGTGGAGCTGACTCTACCAGGCTGCCTAACATGCTTTCAGCTGCTGATGAGTTTCTTCGTCTGCTGGCCGAGTTCCCAGACCTCTCGCACCCCACTTCCTCGTCCTCCACTGTCAACCATGGGGTGGCACATCACATCTCTACCACTGGCCCACTGGTACATGCCCGGGCCCGGCGCCTAGACCCAGCAAAGCTCACCATCCACAAGGCCGAGTTCGACAACATGGAGCGACTTGGCATCATTCGGCGCTCCAACAGTCCGTGGGCTTCACCCCTGCACATTGCACTAAAGCCTGGTGGCGGGTGGCGCCCGTGTGGAGATTACCGCCGCCTAAACGAGGCAACGATCCTGGACCGCTATCCGGTTCCGCACATTCAGGACTTTTCTGGCCGCTTGTCGGGTGGTGTTGTGTTTTCTAAAGTGGACCTTGTACATGGTTACCATCAAATTCTGGTTCACCCGCAGGACATTCCCAAGACAGCGCTGATAACTCCTTTCGGCCTGTTTCATTTTTTGATGATGCCGTTTGGACTCAAAAATGCAGCACAGACTTTCCAGCGTCTAATGGATACTGTGCGGACCTGCCTTTCCCGTTTGTCTACTTAGATGACATCCTGGTTGCCAGTTTGCCAGATGGAGAATTTTCCCTGTGCTTGTACATTTCTACTGTGACTTAGTTCATGTGCCTTACTCACTAACAAAACTATATATGTGACATATGATTGTATACCTAGCAGAATGGTAACAGGGACCATATGGGGTATTTCTGCCTTTGCTTTGATAAGAGGAAGCAACTGAATGGGGGTGCAGTTTAACCAGAAAATGTTTAGGTGTGAAGATTCCCAGTGGTAATCAAGGGTAATAAAGACAGATCTCGTTGTTTGACAAGGACTCAGAGGGGGAAGGAGATGACTGGAGGGGCCAATGGGGAGCTTGAAACTGCTGATCAATTGTTATAATGTAAATACCTGCTGCTGCTGCGACCAGGAAATTCAGATTTTGTTACACTTTGGTTCCTCTTTAAAATGTCTACAATATCAATCTCAAGATGGTTGATGTTAAAATGTCACATTTGAGAAACGAACACAAACTATCTAGCACCTGAAATTTAAACATAATATCAAATGAGTGATGCTAGTTATGTCCAGCAAACATATATTTGTAGAGTCATGAATTAAAAAATACCAACCGGTTCTTCTAATTTCATCTGACAGATGCTAAGGTTACCTTGATTTGGTGTTTCAGCTGATCGAAAATGTGTAGTAGGCTACCAGCCACAGCTTGGGGTTGCCAGATCCTCAGGGTCTGATATCCCCCACATGTCTCTCCTTCACTCTTTATCAAAATAGCCTACTTTTGCACAAAACACTCAAAGCTGGCAACTTGGCATAACGCTATTTTACTGCTTAATGAAAAAATTACAAGATATCAGAAGGTAAGATAGAAAGTGAGAAAGAAACAGTGATTTAACACAACATTATATTCAACAATAGGCCAAAGTATTATTTTAAAAAATACAGTAGGTCTATATCTTATTAGCAGAATGAACTCCCAACACAACATACCTAATGCATCAGGTATAACTTGTCTTGTGACTTTAATAAGTGCTGTTTGCTGCATCATTGCTGTTGTTAAATGTCTGCCTATTAGGCGTATGATTATTGTCTTTAGTCTGAATTAAGAATAACTTGACTCACAGTAAACTTTATGTGACTGAGGAGCAAACCTACATTATATAACAGTTTGATTGTTTTCTGAATTCTTATTGTGCGGTTTCGGAAATACGAGACAGAGTTCTGCCATTAATCAACATGTAAGTCACAGGATTGTCAACACTGTTTGATTTGATCACGAGGAAGTGCAATTCAAAAATACACAGGGATAGAGTATGTAGCCAAAGACGTCACTGAAACTAAAAGGAATGCATCTTGATAAGACATTTAAAAAAAGAACTAGCAGGAACATGTCCCAACCAGCTAACTGATGTATTGACACATCACCGTCACAGGAGAGTGTTCCCAAATGACTATTACCTGTGTCACTAAACCTCATTGTGATGGAAGTGCTTTGAGAAACCGGTTCTACCGCATATGAAAAACAATATCCTTGCCAGCCTGAACTGAACCCTTCCAAGTAATCTGAAACATTTACACAAATCCTCCCAGAATAGACGCCTGGTTTGTTAGGGGAGAATTATCCAACATCTTTCATTGTTAATGCCTGTGAATAAGAAATTTATTTAACATTTACGGCATGTCAAGTGTTGTGGAAATTTATCATATGGTTCTTTTAGTTATAACTTGTATTGCTTAAACCTGCATAACCCTGTTCCCACGAAAAGGCTGGGAACCTGGCCTTGGTGGCTGCAGCGGCCAACAACATCTGTGAGGGGGAGGGTGAAGGGAGGGGAGACGAGATAACTCGCATATATACTCTGTTTTGGTTTTTTATTGTTGTTAGACCTCCGAACCATCCGTGGAGAAAGAGCTCGATCCATTCAGCTGAATTTTGATTGAAGTGTCTGTTTATTAAATATGTTTTTGATACTTTAAGAAGTTTCCATCGTGATTATTTCTCACTGGGAGGTTAAAAAGATTTTTTTCACATCAAGCTCAATATCGCCAGACATCTTAGGCTAGTTTGGTTTTTCTAGATTTCTCTTTTAACTGGCTCGGCTCCACTCTTAAAACACTGGCACAAAATCTGTTTTCATGGCAACACATATCTGTCAACTTAAAATGAAGTTGCATTTAGGCAGATACATTGATCTCTAGTGATTGGTGAGCGAAAATTTAACCTCAATCCACAACCCAAATTAGTGTGGAGTGGAGGCAATATCAGACTGAAGATGGAAACAGAGTGCAACGAGTTGACAATTCTGTTTGATATCAGGCGAGGAAGAACGAGCACCATTTTATCGTTTTATGATGCCTCTCAAGAGAATTAATAGTTGACAAAATACACTTTGTAGACTTCAACTTCAGTTTACTTGTTTTCACCAAAAACATATGCTGCAATAGCTCATTTCTATTGATATTTAGGGTGGAAAAAAGTACAAGGACAAATTTATAATTTCGTTAAAAATAGTGATTTAAGACAAACATAAAAATGACACTTTCTTGGAAGAATATGAGGAAATAAAGATGAGATGCTTTCCTTATATGTCAATATTTACAGTATATATATATATTATTGCTTTGTACTTTAACTGTATTGTATCATGTAATCACATATTTACTCTGATAATTTCAAGTATGTTTTAATGTGCTTTCTGTCCCTTGTATTTCTTCCTGCTCCATTACCGTGTCACCAGTATCTATATTTATATTTTTGTTTCACTGTCATGCCTGGAAAGTCTTCTTTCAACATTGTCATAGGTGGAATGCACCAGTAATTCACAGGACAAAAGAAGGGAGTGTACCATGATACTGAACCAAACACTGACAGATTGACAGCTGCAATTCAGAATATGCTTTGTTTTGTCTTCATGGCAGGGTTTAATAAAAGACATCTATGACTTACGTCATTAGCCTTCATTCCGTTTCAATATATAGGCCTGAATAGATGTGGACTGTCACATAAGGAGAAAGGTTTGCAACATCACAGATGTGAACTGGACTGAATTATAAGACACTGAAATAGTTTAAAATATTGAAAGCAGAAAGAGAGGGGCAATTTCTAACTTTTCATCTTATTTCTCATCCTTTTGGGTAAGTACATTCTTAAATCTGTTGATAATACTGTCCGGACATTGGTCCATACAAACTAAAAGAGGGTTTGTTGCTAGATTGGATCGTGCGATCAGGAGGCAATTTAATCTTTTTTTGTCAGCACCATGAGACCTTGAGCAAACACTGTACTAGTGTTACCTAAAGTATTAGGAAGCTGATTGACCCATATCGGGCAAGTGCCAATTTAAGCAAAAGCTTCAATAAACTTAAATAAATACATTTTACTTTGGTTCATCCACCAATCCATTTTATGCCGCTTATCCAGGTCGAGGGTGCATTAATTTAATTAATTATATCGCTAAGAATCAATTTGTTTGTTTGTGCAAAAACATTTTCTTGCATTTCTTCCCGCTCCACATCACTAGAAATGTATATTCAAGTGTTTGTCCTCACGTAAATTCACACTGGTGAATTCCTTTCAATGTTTAGGTGGAATGCTCAGGAATGGAATGGAGGATGCCATTATACTGAAATTATTTATCCTGAAATTAGGTTTTGTACCTTGCTGTGCTGCAAGATCTACGATTTACATTATTAGTTTTATTTTGTTCCAAAATAAAGACCTTAATGAATGTAGACTGTCACATGGCATTTAAAGGTTTGCGATATCACAGATACCAATATGTTAATTCCAATTTTCAGGAGGGAGTTTAATCCTTTTTTGTGGTGTTTCAGTCAGCACCACCAGACCAGGAGCAAACATGGTTGCTACTGATACGTTATATAGGAAGCTCATAATCACCTTTGTTTCAATCGGAATGATGCATCATTTCACATATTAAAAGTTACAACATGTGATATTTTTAAACTAACATAACATTTTTGTAATACTTTGTGATATCCTGCTTCAACGGTTTGTCTTTGGCTGATATCCTAGTTTATTCCCCAATGAAAGGTGTTATTTCAAAGATGTTTCCTCCATCTCCATGGTTGGTAGTAACCTTTCTTTTGGCAGCGTGGTAAAAATGCACTGTTTAGGTACAAACACATGAGCATCCTGCACTGTAAATCCGAAGAGTACAACTAACTCATAAGACTTATTGATAGAGCTGATAAAAAATAAGTATAGATCTTTATCAAAAATGTGATACAGTATTGTTCGTGTAGCAATCTCTTTTACTACTTCTCAATCATGGAATCAGAGGTCAGGTTCAGATAGTAGCACACCTGCTCTAATAGAGCTTCAGTGCTTTGCTCTAAGACATTTCAGCCTGGTTGATGCTTGTAAACAGTAGCACAGATTGTTGCACCTGCCTGTTCAAGTACTCTGCTTTTTGAGGTACTGCAAGTAGACATGTATATTCCATTAGCTCTAACCTAGATAATATGTTTTGAAAAATAGATACAAGAAATTGAATATGGAATATGAGAAGCAATTTATCAGTGACGTGTGAAGAAACAGGTGGACTTTTTCAGGCAGGGTTCAGTTTTAGCAATACACTCTGAAAACCTGACATGGTTTATTTTTTTCTCTGTATTGCTTTGACTTTGGGAGACTGAAATTAGGTCTTGAGAAGGGAACTTGGCGATTTGCCAAAACAAATTGTAAGCCACTATTCTGAGTGACTTGAATTTGTAAAATGTTTGGTAATCTTGTTAAATATCATCTGTTCAAATATAAACACAAGAGGGAGGATATATACAGACACATTTGTATTGCTGCTGATATTGCTTTATCTATTTAAAAAGTAATAATGGTAATATGTAATATTGTAATGAGTCATAGAGCAAAACCTTTTGACAGTGCTGTGTCTGAAAAAACTGTATTGTTTGATTTTATAGATTCAGAGTAAAAAACGAAATGGATGTCGGACGGATAGTATCGATTTTCCTGATACTGATAGGTAAGTTGTTTGACATTGAATCCATCGCTTTTAAAAGTTAATGATCAATTAAAGTAAAACATTTGTAGTAAACAAATAAATAATTTAAGGTGGAGTTCTTGCCGACATCTCATCAAATGTTTCTTTTTGATCAGTGTATTATAACCTGAAGATCATGATAACTTTTGATATTCATTTTAAATTGTTTTACTTTTGTCACGGCACCTACAACTGCCACAACTACGACTGCAGCAACTACAACCGCCGCACCTACAACAACAGTTGCACCGACAACAACAGCTGCACCTACAACAACAGCTGCACCTACAACAGCCACACCTACAACAACAGCTGCACCTACAACAACAGCTGCACCTACAACAGCCACACCTACAACAACAGCCGCACCTACTACAACAGCCGCACCTACAACAACAGCCGCACCTACTACAACAGCCGCACCTACAACAACAGCCGCACCTACAACAACAGTTGCACCTACAACAGTTGCACCTACAACAACAGCTGCACCTACAACAGCCACACCTACAACAACAGCCGCACCTACTACAACAGCCGCACCTACAACAACAGCCGCACCTACAACAACAGTTGCACCTACAACAGCCGCACCTACAACAGCCACACCTACAACAACAGCCGCACCTACTACAACAGCCGCACCTACAACAACAGCCGCACCTACAACAACAGTTGCACCTACAACAGTTGCACCTACAACAACAGCTGCACCTACAACAGCCACACCTACAACAGCCGCACCTACTACAACAGCCGCACCTACAACAGCTGCACCTACAACAGCTGCACCTACAACAACAGTTGCACCTACAACAACAGTCGCACCTACGACTGTAGCAACTACAACAGCCGCAGCTACGACTGTCGCACCTACAACAACAGTTGCACCTACAACAGCAGCACCAACAACAGCTGCACCTACAACAACTGTAGCACCAACAACAGCCGCACCTACGACTGTAGCAACTACAACAGCCGCAGCTACTACTGCCGCACCTACAACAACAGTTGCACCTACAACAGCAGCACCAACAACAGCAGCACCAACAACAGTTGCACCGAAACAACAACTGCTGCTCTAACATCAACAACTGCAGCCCCAACAACAACTGCAGCCCCAACAACAACTGCAGCCCCAACAACAACTGCAGCCCCAACAACAACTGCTGCCCCAACAACAACTGCAGCCCCAACAACAACTGCAGCCCCAACAACAACTGCAGCCCCAACAACAACTGCTGCCCCAACAACATCTGCAGCCCCAACTACAACTGCTGCCCCAACAACAACTGCAGCCCTAACAACAACAACTGCAGCCCCAACAACAACAGCTGCCCCAACAACAACAGCTGCCCCAACAACAACTGCAGCCCCAACAACAACTGCTGCCCCAACAACAACTACAGCCCCAACAACAACTGCAGCCCCAACAACAACTGCTGCCCCAACAACAACTGCAGCCCCAACAACAACTGCTGCCCCAACAACAACTGCAGCCCCAACAACAACTGCTGCCCCAACAACATCTGCAGCCCCAACTACAACTGCTGCCCCAACAACAACAGTCGCACCTACGACTGTAGCAACTACAACAGCCGCAGCTACGACTGCCGCACCTACAACAACAGTTGCACCTACAACAGCAGCACCAACAACAGCTGCACCTACAACAACTGTAGCACCAACAACAGCCGCAACTACAACAGCCGCAGCTACTACTGCCCGCACCTACAACAGTTGCACCTACAACAGCAGCACCACAACAGCAGCACCTACAACAACTGTGGCACCTACAACAGCAGTACCAACAACAGTGGCACCTACAACAACTGTTGCACCAACAACAGCCGCAGCTACGACTGCAGCAACTACAACAGCCGCAGCTACGACTGCAGCACCTACAACAGTTGCACCTACAACAGCTGCACCGACAACAGCGCACCTACGACTCCTGCACCTACAACAACTACTGCACCTACAACAACTGCAGCACCTACAACAGCTGCACCTACAACAGCCGCACCTACAACAACAGTTGCCCCAACAACAACTGCAGCCCCAACAACAACTCCTGCCCCAACAACAACAGCTGCCCCAACAACAACTGCAGCCCCAACAACAACTACAACCCCAACAACAACTGCAGCCCCAACAACAACAGCTGCCCCAACAACAACAGCTGCCCCAACAACAACTGCAGCCCCAACAACAACTGCTGCCCCAACAACAACTACAGCCCCAACAACAACTGCAGCCCCAACAACAACTGCTGCCCCAACAACAACTGCAGCCCCAACAACAACAGCTGCCCCAACAACAACAGCTGCCACAACAACAACTGCAGCCCCAACAACAACAGCTGCCCCAACAACAACAGCTGCCCCAACAACAACTGCAGCCCCAACAACAACTGCTGCCCCAACAACAACTACAGCCCCAACAACAACTGCAGCCCCAACAACAACTGCTGCCCCAACAACAACTACAGCCCCAACAACAACTGCAGCCCCAACAACAACTGCTGCCCCAACAACAACTGCAGCCCCAACAACAACTGCTGCCCCAACAACAACTGCAGCCCCAACAACATCTGCTGCCCTAACAACATCTGCAGCCCCAACTACAACTGCTGCCCCAACAACAACTGCAGCCCTAACAACAACAACTGCAGCCCCAACAACAACTGCTGCCCCAACAACAACTGCAGCCCCAACAACAACAGCTGCCCCAACAACAACAGCTGCCCCAACAACAACTGCAGCCCCAACAACAACTGCTGCCCCAACAACAACTACAGCCCCAACAACAACTGCAGCCCAAACAACAACTGCTGCTCTAACATCAACAACTGCAGCCCCAACAACAACTGCAGCCCCAACAACAACTGCTGCCCCAACAACAACTGCAGCCCCAACAACAACTGCTGCCCCAACAACAACAGCTGCCCCAACAACAACTGCAGCCCCAACAACAACTACAACCCCAACAACAACTGCAGCCCCAACAACAACAGCTGCCCCAACAACAACAGCTGCCCCAACAACAACTGCAGCCCCAACAACAACTGCTGCCCCAACAACAACTACAGCCCCAACAACAACTGCAGCCCAAACAACTGCTGCTCTAACATCAACAACTGCAGCCCAAACAACAACTGCTGCTCTAACATCAACAACTGCAGCCCCAACAACAACTGCAGCCCCAACAACAACTGCAGCCCCAACAACAACTGCTGCCCCAACAACAACTGCAGCCCCAACAACAACTGCTGCCCCAACAACAACAGCTGCCCCAACAACAACTGCAGCCCCAACAACAACTACAACCCCAACAACAACTGCAGCCCCAACAACAACAGCTGCCCCAACAACAACTGCAGCCCCAACAACAACTGCTGCCCCAACAACAACTACAGCCCCAACAACAACTGCAGCCCCAACAACAACTGCTGCCCCAACAACAACTGCAGCCCCAACAACAACTGCTGCCCCAACAATATCTACAGCCCCAACTACAACTGCTGCCCCAACAACAACTGCAGCCCTAACAACAACAACTGCAGCCCCAACAACAACTGCTGCCCCAACAACAACTGCTGCCCCAACAACAACTACAGCCCCATCAACAACTGCAGCCCCAACAACAACTGCAGCCCCAACAACAACAGCTGCCCCAACAACAACAGCTGCCCCAACAACAACTGCAGCCCCAACAACAACTGCTGCCCCAACAACAACAGCTGCCCCAACAACAACTGCAGCCCCAACAACAACTACAACGCCAACAACAACTGCAGCCCCAACAACAACTGCAGCCCAAACAACAACTGCTGCTCTAACATCAACAACTGCAGCCCCAACAACAACTGCAGCCCCAACAACAACTGCTGCCCCAACAACAACTACAGCCCCATCAACAACTGCAGCCCCAACAACAACTGCATCCCCAACAACAACAGCTGCCCCAACAACAACAGCTGCCCCAACAACAACTGCAGCCCCAACAACAACTGCTGCCCCAACAACAACTACAGCCCCAACAACAACTGCAGCCCAAACAACAACTGCTGCTCTAACATCAACAACTGCAGCCCCAACAACAACTGCAGCCCCAACAACAACTGCAGCCCCAACAACAACTGCAGCCCCAACAACAACTGCTGCCCCAACAACAACTGCAGCCCCAACAACAACAGCTGCCCCAACAACAACAGCTGCCACAACAACAACTGTAGCCCCAACAACAACAGCTGCCCCAACAACAACAGCTGCCCCAACAACAACTGCAGCCCCAACAACAACTGCTGCCCCAACAACAACTACAGCCCCAACAACAACTGCAGCCCCAACAACAACTGCTGCCCCAACAACAACTGCAGCCCCAACAACAACTGCTGCCCCAACAACAACAGCTGCCCCAACAACAACTGCAGCCCCAACAACAACTACAACCCCAACAACAACTGCAGCCCCAACAACAACAGCTGCCCCAACAACAACAGCTGCCCCAACAACAACTGCAGCCCCAACAACAACTGCTGCCCCAACAACAACTACAGCCCCAACAACAACTGCAGCCCAAACAACTGCTGCTCTAACATCAACAACTGCAGCCCAAACAACAACTGCTGCTCTAACATCAACAACTGCAGCCCCAACAACAACTGCAGCCCCAACAACAACTGCAGCCCCAACAACAACTGCTGCCCCAACAACAACTGCTGCCCCAACAACAACAGCTGCCCCAACAACAACTGCAGCCCCAACAACAACTACAACCCCAACAACAACTGCAGCCCCAACAACAACAGCTGCCCCAACAACAACTGCAGCCCCAACAACAACTGCTGCCCCAACAACAACTACAGCCCCAACAACAACTGCAGCCCCAACAACAACTGCTGCCCCAACAACAACTGCAGCCCCAACAACAACTGCTGCCCCAACAACATCTACAGCCCCAACTACAACTGCTGCCCCAACAACAACTGCAGCCCTAACAACAACAACTGCAGCCCCAACAACAACTGCTGCCCCAACAACAACTGCTGCCCCAACAACAACTACAGCCCCATCAACAACTGCAGCCCCAACAACAACTGCAGCCCCAACAACAACTGCTGCCCCAACAACAACAGCTGCCCCAACAACAACTGCAGCCCCAACAACAACTGCTGCCCCAACAACAACAGCTGCCCCAACAACAACTGCAGCCCCAACAACAACTACAACCCCAACAACAACTGCAGCCCCAACAACAACTGCAGCCCAAACAACAACTGCTGCTCTAACATCAACAACTGCAGCCCCAACAACAACTGCAGCCCCAACAACAACTGCTGCCCCAACAACAACTACAGCCCCATCAACAACTGCAGCCCCAACAACAACTGCATCCCCAACAACAACAGCTGCCCCAACAACAACAGCTGCCCCAACAACAACTGCAGCCCCAACAACAACTGCTGCCCCAACAACAACAGCTGCCCCAACAACAACTGCAGCCCCAACAACAACTACAACCCCAACAACAACTGCAGCCCCAACAACAACAGCTGCCCCAACAACAACAGCTGCCCCAACAACAACTGCAGCCCCAACAACAACTGCTGCCCCAACAACAACTACAGCCCCAACAACAACTGCAGCCCAAACAACAACTGCTGCTCTAACATCAACAACTGCAGCCCCAACAACAACTGCAGCCCCAACAACAACTGCAGCCCCAACAACAACTGCTGCCCCAACAACAACTGCAGCCCCAACAACAACAGCTGCCCCAACAACAACAGCTGCCACAACAACAACTGTAGCCCCAACAACAACAGCTGCCCCAACAACAACAGCTGCCCCAACAACAACTGCAGCCCCAACAACAACTGCTGCCCCAACAACAACTACAGCCCCAACAACAACTGCAGCCCCAACAACAACTGCTGCCCCAACAACAACTACAGCCCCAACAACAACTGCAGCCCCAACAACAACTGCTGCCCCAACAACAACTGCAGGCCCAACAACAACTGCAGCCCCAACAACAACTGCTGCCCCAACAACAACTGCAGCCCCAACAACAACTGCTGCCCTAACAACATCTGCAGCCCCAACTACAACTGCTGCCCCAACAACAACTGTAGCCCTAACAACAACAACTGCAGCCCCAACAACAACTGCTGCCCCAACAACAACTACAGCCCCATCAACAACTGCAGCCCCAACAACAACTGCAGCCCCAACAACAACTGCTGCCTCAACAACAACAGCTGCCCCAACAACAACTGCAGCCCCAACAACAACAGCTGCCCCAACAACAACAGCTGCCCCAACAACAACTGCAGCCCCAACAACAACTGCTGCCCCAACAACAACAGCTGCCCCAACAACAACTGCAGCCCCAACAACAACAGCTGCCCCAACAACAACAGCTGCCCCAACAACAACTGCAGCCCCAACAACAACAGCTGCCCCAACAACAACAGCTGCCCCAACAACAACTGCAGCCCCAACAACAACTGCTGCCCCAACAACAACAGCTGCCCCAACAACAACTGCAGCCCCAACAACAACTACAACCCCAACAACAACAGCTGCCCCAACAACAACTGCAGCCCCAACAACAACTGCTGCCCCAACAACAACTACAGCCCCAACAACAACTGCAGCCCAAACAACAACTGCTGCTCTAACATCAACAACTGCAGCCCCAACAACAACTGCAGCCCCAACAACAACTGCTGCCCCAACAACAACTGCAGCCCCAACAACAACTGCTGCCCCAACAACAACAGCTGCCCCAACAACAACTGCAGCCCCAACAACAACTACAACCCCAACAACAACTGCAGCCCCAACAACAACAGCTGCCCCAACAACAACAGCTGCCCCAACAACAACTGCAGCCCCAACAACAACTGCTGCCCCAACAACAACTACAGCCCCAACAACAACTGCAGCCCAAACAACTGCTGCTCTAACATCAACAACTGCAGCCCAAACAACAACTGCTGCTCTAACATCAACAACTGCAGACCCAACAACAACTGCAGCCCCAACAACAACTGCAGCCCCAACAACAACTGCTGCCCCAACAACAACTGCAGCCCCAACAACAACTGCTGCCCCAACAACAACAGCTGCCCCAACAACAACTGCAGCCCCAACAACAACTACAACCCCAACAACAACTGCAGCCCCAACAACAACAGCTGCCCCAACAACAACTGCAGCCCCAACAACAACTGCTGCCCCAACAACAACTACAGCCCCAACAACAACTGCAGCCCCAACAACAACTGCTGCCCCAACAACAACTGCAGCCCCAACAACAACTGCTGCCCCAACAACATCTGCAGCCCCAACTACAACTGCTGCCCCAACAACAACTGCAGCCCTAACAACAACAACTGCAGCCCCAACAACAACTGCTGCCCCAACAACAACTGCTGCCCCAACAACAACTACAGCCCCATCAACAACTGCAGCCCCAACAACAACTGCAGCCCCAACAACAACAGCTGCCCCAACAACAACAGCTGCCCCAACAACAACTGCAGCCCCAACAACAACTGCAGCCCCAACAACAACTACAACCCCAACAACAACTGCAGCCCCAACAACAACAGCTGCCCCAACAACAACAGCTGCCCCAACAACAACAGCTGCCCCAACAACAACTGCAGCCCCAACAACAACTGCTGCCCCAACAACAACTACAGCCCCAACAACAACTGCAGCCCAAACAACAACTGCTGCTCTAACATCAACAACTGCAGCCCCAACAACAACTGCAGCCCCAACAACAACTGCAGCCCCAACAACAACAGCTGCCCCAACAACAACAGCTGCCCCAACAACATCAGCCCCAACAACAACTGCTGCCCCAACAACAACTGCTGCCCCAACAACAACTGCAGCCCCAACAACAACTGCTGCCCCAACAACAACTACAGCCCCAACAACAACTGCAGCCCAAACAACAACTGCTGCTCTAACATCAACAACTGCAGCCCCAACAACAACTGCAGCCCCAACAACAACTGCTGCCCCAACAACAACTACAGCCCCATCAACAACTGCAGCCCCAACAACAACTGCAGCCCCAACAACAACAGCTGCCCCAACAACAACAGCTGCTCCAACAACAACTGCAGCCCCAACAACAACTGCTGCCCCAACAACAACAGCTGCCCCAACAACAACTGCAGCCCCAACAACAACTACAACCCCAACAACAACTGCAGCCCCAACAACAACTGCTGCCCCAACAACAACTACAGCCCCATCAACAACTGCAGCCCCAACAACAACTGCAGCCCCAACAACAACTGCTGCCTCAACAACAACTGCTGCCCCAACAACAACTGCAGCCCCAACAACAACATGCTGCCCCAACAACAACAGCTGCCCCAACAACAACTGCAGCCCCAACAACAACTGCTGCCCCAACAACAACTAGCTGCCCCAACAACAACTGCAGCCCCAACAACAACATGCTGCCCCAACAACAACATGCATGCCCCAACAACAACTGCAGCCCCAACAACATCTGCAGCCCCAACTAACAACAGCTGCCCCAACAACAACTGCAGCCCCAACAACAACTGCTGCCCCAACAACAACAGCTGCCCCAACAACAACTGCAGCCCCAACAACAACTAGCTACCCCAACAACAACAGCTGCCCCAACAACAACTGCAGCCCCAACAACAACTGCTGCCCCAACAACAACTACAGCCCCAACAACAACTGCAGCCCAAACAACAACTGCTGCTCTAACATCAACAACTGCAGCCCCAACAACAACTGCAGCCCCAACAACAACTGCTGCCCCAACAACAACTGCAGCCCCAACAACAACTGCTGCCCCAACAACAACAGCTGCCCCAACAACAACTGCAGCCCCAACAACAACTACAACCCCAACAACAACTGCAGCCCCAACAACAACAGCTGCCCCAACAACAACAGCTGCCCCAACAACAACTGCAGCCCCAACAACAACTGCTGCCCCAACAACAACTACAGCCCCAACAACAACTGCAGCCCAAACAACTGCTGCTCTAACATCAACAACTGCAGCCCAAACAACAACTGCTGCTCTAACATCAACAACTGCAGACCCAACAACAACTGCAGCCCCAACAACAACTGCAGCCCCAACAACAACTGCTGCCCCAACAACAACTGCAGCCCCAACAACAACTGCTGCCCCAACAACAACAGCTGCCCCAACAACAACTGCAGCCCCAACAACAACTACAACCCCAACAACAACTGCAGCCCCAACAACAACAGCTGCCCCAACAACAACTGCAGCCCCAACAACAACTGCTGCCCCAACAACAACTACAGCCCCAACAACAACTGCAGCCCCAACAACAACTGCTGCCCCAACAACAACTGCAGCCCCAACAACAACTGCTGCCCCAACAACATCTGCAGCCCCAACTACAACTGCTGCCCCAACAACAACTGCAGCCCTAACAACAACAACTGCAGCCCCAACAACAACTGCTGCCCCAACAACAACTGCTGCCCCAACAACAACTACAGCCCCATCAACAACTGCAGCCCCAACAACAACTGCAGCCCCAACAACAACAGCTGCCCCAACAACAACAGCTGCCCCAACAACAACTGCAGCCCCAACAACAACTGCTGCCCCAACAACAACAGCTGCCCCAACAACAACTGCAGCCCCAACAACAACTACAACCCCAACAACAACTGCAGCCCCAACAACAACAGCTGCCCCAACAACAACAGCTGCCCCAACAACAACAGCTGCCCCAACAACAACTGCAGCCCCAACAACAACTGCTGCCCCAACAACAACTACAGCCCCAACAACAACTGCAGCCCAAACAACAACTGCTGCTCTAACATCAACAACTGCAGCCCCAACAACAACTGCAGCCCCAACAACAACTGCAGCCCCAACAACAACAGCTGCCCCAACAACAACAGCTGCCCCAACAACATCAGCCCCAACAACAACTGCTGCCCCAACAACAACTGCTGCCCCAACAACAACTGCAGCCCCAACAACAACTGCTGCCCCAACAACAACTACAGCCCCAACAACAACTGCAGCCCAAACAACAACTGCTGCTCTAACATCAACAACTGCAGCCCCAACAACAACTGCAGCCCCAACAACAACTGCTGCCCCAACAACAACTACAGCCCCATCAACAACTGCAGCCCCAACAACAACTGCAGCCCCAACAACAACAGCTGCCCCAACAACAACAGCTGCCCCAACAACAACTGCAGCCCCAACAACAACTGCTGCCCCAACAACAACAGCTGCCCCAACAACAACTGCAGCCCCAACAACAACTACAACCCCAACAACAACTGCAGCCCCAACAACAACAGCTGCCCCAACAACAACAGCTGCCCCAACAACAACTGCAGCCCCAACAACAACTGCTGCCCCAACAACAACTACAGCCCCAACAACAACTGCAGCCCAAACAACAACTGCTGCTCTAACATCAACAACTGCAGCCCCAACAACAACTGCAGCCCCAACAACAACTGCAGCCCCAACAACAACTGCTGCCCCAACAACAACTGCTGCCCCAACAACAACTGCAGCCCCAACAACAACAGCTGCCCCAACAACAACAGCTGCCACAACAACAACTGCAGCCCCAACAACAACAGCTGCCCCAACAACAACAGCTGCCCCAACAACAACTGCAGCCCCAACAACAACTGCTGCCCCAACAACAACTACAGCCCCAACAACAACTGCAGCCCCAACAACAACTGCTGCCCCAACAACAACTACAGCCCCAACAACAACTGCAGCCCCAACAACAACTGCTGCCCCAACAACAACTGCAGCCCCAACAACAACTGCTGCCCCAACAACAACTGCAGCCCCAACAACAACTGCTGCCCTAACAACATCTGCAGCCCCAACTACAACTGCTGCCCCAACAACAACTGTAGCCCTAACAACAACAACTGCAGCCCCAACAACAACTGCTGCCCCAACAACAACTGCTGCCCCAACAACAACTACAGCCCCATCAACAACTGCAGCCCCAACAACAACTGCAGCCCCAACAACAACAGCTGCCCCAACAACAACAGCTGCCCCAACAACAACTGCAGCCCCAACAACAACAGCTGCCCCAACAACAACAGCTGCCCCAACAACAACTGCAGCCCCAACAACAACTGCTGCCCCAACAACAACTACAGCCCCAACAACAACTGCAGCCCAAACAACTGCTGCTCTAACATCAACAACTGCAGCCCAAACAACAACTGCTGCTCTAACATCAACAACTGCAGCCCCAACAACAACTGCAGCCCCAACAACAACTGCAGCCCCAACAACAACTGCTGCCCCAACAACAACTGCAGCCCCAACAACAACTGCTGCCCCAACAACAACAGCTGCCCCAACAACAACTGCAGCCCCAACAACAACTACAACCCCAACAACAACTGCAGCCCCAACAACAACAGCTGCCCCAACAACAACTGCAGCCCCAACAACAACTGCTGCCCCAACAACAACTACAGCCCCAACAACAACTGCAGCCCCAACAACAACTGCTGCCCCAACAACAACTGCAGCCCCAACAACAACTGCTGCCCCAACAATATCTACAGCCCCAACTACAACTGCTGCCCCAACAACAACTGCAGCCCTAACAACAACAACTGCAGCCCCAACAACAACTGCTGCCCCAACAACAACTGCTGCCCCAACAACAACTACAGCCCCATCAACAACTGCAGCCCCAACAACAACTGCAGCCCCAACAACAACAGCTGCCCCAACAACAACAGCTGCCCCAACAACAACTGCAGCCCCAACAACAACTGCTGCCCCAACAACAACAGCTGCCCCAACAACAACTGCAGCCCCAACAACAACTACAACGCCAACAACAACTGCAGCCCCAACAACAACTGCAGCCCAAACAACAACTGCTGCTCTAACATCAACAACTGCAGCCCCAACAACAACTGCAGCCCCAACAACAACTGCTGCCCCAACAACAACTACAGCCCCATCAACAACTGCAGCCCCAACAACAACTGCATCCCCAACAACAACAGCTGCCCCAACAACAACAGCTGCCCCAACAACAACTGCAGCCCCAACAACAACTGCTGCCCCAACAACAACAGCTGCCCCAACAACAACTGCAGCCCCAACAACAACTACAACCCCAACAACAACTGCAGCCCCAACAACAACAGCTGCCCCAACAACAACAGCTGCCCCAACAACAACTGCAGCCCCAACAACAACTGCTGCCCCAACAACAACTACAGCCCCAACAACAACTGCAGCCCAAACAACAACTGCTGCTCTAACATCAACAACTGCAGCCCCAACAACAACTGCAGCCCCAACAACAACTGCAGCCCCAACAACAACTGCTGCCCCAACAACAACTGCAGCCCCAACAACAACAGCTGCCCCAACAACAACAGCTGCCACAACAACAATCTGTAGCCCCAACAACAACATGCTGCCCCAACAACAACAGCTGCCCCAACAACAACTGCAGCCCCAACAACAACTGCAGCCCCAACAACAACTACAGCCCCAACAACAACTGCAGCCCCAACAACAACTGCTGCCCCAACAACAACTGCAGCCCCAACAACAACTGCTGCCCCAACAACAACAGCTGCCCCAACAACAACTGCAGCCCCAACAACAACTACAACCCCAACAACAACTGCAGCCCCAACAACAACAGCTGTCCCAACAACAACAGCTGCCCCAACAACAACTGCAGCCCCAACAACAACTGCTGCCCCAACAACAACTACAGCCCCAACAACAACTGCAGCCCAAACAACTGCTGCTCTAACATCAACAACTGCAGCCCAAACAACAACTGCTGCTCTAACATCAACAACTGCAGCCCCAACAACAACTGCAGCCCCAACAACAACTGCTGCCCCAACAACAACTGCAGCCCCAACAACAACTGCTGCCCCAACAACAACAGCTGCCCCAACAACAACTGCAGCCCCAACAACAACTACAACCCCAACAACAACTGCAGCCCCAACAACAACAGCTGCCCCAACAACAACTGCAGCCCCAACAACAACTGCTGCCCCAACAACAACTACAGCCCCAACAACAACTGCAGCCCCAACAACAACTGCTGCCCCAACAACAACTGCAGCCCCAACAACAACAGCTGCCCCAACAACATCAGCCCCAACAACAACTGCTGCCCCAACAACAACTGCTGCCCCAACAACAACTGCAGCCCCAACAACAACTGCTGCCCCAACAACAACTGCAGCCCCAACAACAACTGCTGCCCAAACAACAACTGCTGCTCTAACATCAACAACTGCAGCCCCAACAACAACTGCAGCCCCAACAACAACTGCTGCCCCAACAACAACTACAGCCCCATCAACAACTGCAGCCCCAACAACAACTGCAGCCCCAACAACAACTGCAGCCCCAACAACAACAGCTGCCCCAACAACAACAGCTGCCCCAACAACAACTGCAGCCCCAACAACAACTGCTGCCCCAACAACAACAGCTGCCCCAACAACAACTGCAGCCCCAACAACAACTACAACCCCAACAACAACTGCAGCCCCAACAACAACAGCTGCCCCAACAACAACAGCTGCCCCAACAACAACTGCAGCCCCAACAACAACTGCTGCCCCAACAACAACTACAGCCCCAACAACAACTGCAGCCCAAACAACAACTGCTGCTCTAACATCAACAACTGCAGCCCCAACAACAACTGCAGCCCCAACAACAACTGCAGCCCCAACAACAACTGCAGCCCCAACAACAACTGCTGCCCCAACAACAACTGCAGCCCCAACAACAACAGCTGCCCCAACAACAACAGCTGCCACAACAACAACTGCAGCCCAAACAACAACTGCTGCTCTAACATCAACAACTGCAGCCCCAACAACAACTGCAGCCCCAACAACAACTGCTGCCCCAACAACAACTACAGCCCCATCAACAACTGCAGCCCCAACAACAACTGCAGCCCCAACAACAACAGCTGCCCCAACAACAACAGCTGCCCCAACAACAACTGCAGCCCCAACAACAACTGCTGCCCCAACAACAACAGCTGCCCCAACAACAACTGCAGCCCCAACAACAACTACAACCCCAACAACAACTGCAGCCCCAACAACAACAGCTGCCCCAACAACAACAGCTGCCCCAACAACAACTGCAGCCCCAACAACAACTGCTGCCCCAACAACAACTACAGCCCCAACAACAACTGCAGCCCAAACAACAACTGCTGCTCTAACATCAACAACTGCAGCCCCAACAACAACTGCAGCCCCAACAACAACTGCAGCCCCAACAACAACTGCAGCCCCAACAACAACTGCTGCCCCAACAACAACTGCAGCCCCAACAACAACTGCTGCCCCAACAACAACTGCAGCCCCAACAACAACTGCTGCCCCAACAACAACTGCAGCCCCAACAACAACAGCTGCCCCAACAACAACAGCTGCCCCAACAACATCAGCCCCAACAACATCAGCCCCAACAACAACTGCTGCCCCAACAACAACTGCTGCCCCAACAACAACTGCTGCCCCAACAACAACTGCAGCCCTAACAACAACTGCTGCCCCAACAACAACTACAGCCCCAACAACAACTGCAGCCCAAACAACAACTGCTGCTCTAACATCAACAACTGCAGCCCCAACAACAACTGCAGCCCCAACAACAACTGCTGCCCCAACAACAACTACAGCCCCATCAACAACTGCAGCCCCAACAACAACTGCAGCCCCAACAACAACTGCAGCCCCAACAACAACTGCTACCCCAACAACAACTGCAGCCCCAACAACAACTGCTACCCCAACAACAGCTTCCCAAACAACAACTGCTGCTCTAACATCAACAACTGCAGCCCCAACAACAACTCCAGCCCCGACAACAACTGCAGCCCCAACAACAACTGCTTCCCCAACAACAACTGCAGCCCCAACAACAACTGCTGCCCCAACAACAACTGCAGCCCCAACAACAACTGCTGCCCCAACAACAACAGCTGCCCCAACAACAACTGCAGCCCCAACAACAACTACAACCCCAACAACAACTGCAGCCCTAACAACAACAACTGCTGCCCCAACAACAACAGCTGCCACAACAACTGCAGCCCCAACAACAACAGCTGCCCCAACAACAACAGCTGCCCCAACAACAACTGCAGCCCCAACAACAACTGCTGCCCCAACAACATCTGCAGCCCCAACTACAACTGCTGCCCCAACAACAACTGCAGCCCTAACAACAACAACTGCAGCCCCAACAACAACTGCTGCCCCAACAACAACTGCAGCCCCAACAACAACTGCTTCCCCAACAACAACTGCAGCCCCAACAACAACTGCAGCCCCAACCACAACTGCTGCCCCAACAACAACTGCAGCCCCAACAACAACTGCTGCCCCAACAACAACTGCAGCCCCAACAACAACTGCTTCCCCAACAACAACTGCAGCCCCAACAACAACTGCCACCCCAACAACAGCTAACCAAACAACAACTGCTGCTCTAACATCAACAACTGCAGCCCCAACAACAACAGCTACCCCAACAACAACAGCTGCCCCAACAACAACTGCAGCCCCAACAACAACTGCTGCCCCAACAACAACTACAGCCCCAACAACAACTGCAGCCCCAACAACAACTGCTACCCCAACAACAACTGCAGCCCCAACAACAACTGCTGCCCCAACAACAACTGCAGCCCTAACAACAACAACTGCAGCCCCAACAACAACTACAGCCCCAACAACAACTGCAGCCCAAACAACAACTGCTGCTCTAACATCAACAACTGCAGCCCCAACAACAACTGCAGCCCCAACAACAACTGCTGCCCCAACAACAACTGCAGCCCCAACAACAACTGCTGCCCCAACAACAACAGCTGCCCCAACAACAACTGCAGCCCCAACAACAACTACAACCCCAACAACAACTGCAGCCCCAACAACAACAGCTGCCCCAACAACAACAGCTGCCCCAACAACAACTGCAGCCCCAACAACAACTGCTGCCCCAACAACAACAGCTGCCCCAACAACAACTGCAGCCCCAACAACAACTACAACCCCAACAACAACTGCAGCCCCAACAACAACAGCTGCCCCAACAACAACTGCAGCCCCAACAACAACTGCTGCCCCAACAACAACTACAGCCCCAACAACAACTGCAGCCCCAACAACAACTGCTGCCCCAACAACAACTGCAGCCCCAACAACAACTGCTGCCCCAACAACATCTGCAGCCCCAACTACAACTGCTGCCCCAACAACAACTGCAGCCCTAACAACAACAACTGCAGCCCCAACAACAACTGCTGCCCCAACAACAACTGCTGCCCCAACAACAACTACAGCCCCATCAACAACTGCAGCCCCAACAACAACTGCAGCCCCAACAACAACAGCTGCCGCAACAACAACAGCTGCCCCAACAACAACTGCAGCCCCAACAACAACTGCTGCCCCAACAACAACAGCTGCCCCAACAACAACTGCAGCCCCAACAACAACTACAACCCCAACAACAACTGCAGCCCCAACAACAACAGCTGCCCCAACAACAACAGCTGCCCCAACAACAACAGCTGCCCCAACAACAACTGCAGCCCCAACAACAACTGCTGCCCCAACAACAACTACAGCCCCAACAACAACTGCAGCCCAAACAACAACTGCTGCTCTAACATCAACAACTGCAGCCCCAACAACAACTGCAGCCCCAACAACAACTGCAGCCCCAACAACAACAGCTGCCCCAACAACAACAGCTGCCCCAACAACATCAGCCCCAACAACAACTGCTGCCCCAACAACAACTGCTGCCCCAACAACAACTGCAGCCCCAACAACAACTGCTGCCCCAACAACAACTACAGCCCCAACAACAACTGCAGCCCAAACAACAACTGCTGCTCTAACATCAACAACTGCAGCCCCAACAACAACTGCAGCCCCAACAACAACTGCTGCCCCAACAACAACTACAGCCCCATCAACAACTGCAGCCCCAACAACAACTGCAGCCCCAACAACAACAGCTGCCCCAACAACAACAGCTGCCCCAACAACAACTGCAGCCCCAACAACAACTGCTGCCCCAACAACAACAGCTGCCCCAACAACAACTGCAGCCCCAACAACAACTACAACCCCAACAACAACTGCAGCCCCAACAACAACAGCTGCCCCAACAACAACAGCTGCCCCAACAACAACTGCAGCCCCAACAACAACTGCTGCCCCAACAACAACTACAGCCCCAACAACAACTGCAGCCCAAACAACAACTGCTGCTCTAACATCAACAACTGCAGCCCCAACAACAACTGCAGCCCCAACAACAACTGCAGCCCCAACAACAACTGCTGCCCCAACAACAACTGCAGCCCCAACAACAACAGCTGCCCCAACAACAACAGCTGCCACAACAACAACTGCAGCCCCAACAACAACAGCTGCCCCAACAACAACAGCTGCCCCAACAACAACTGCAGCCCCAACAACAACTGCTGCCCCAACAACAACTACAGCCCCAACAACAACTGCAGCCCCAACAACAACTGCTGCCCCAACAACAACTACAGCCCCAACAACAACTGCAGCCCCAACAACAACTGCTGCCCCAACAACAACTGCAGCCCCAACAACAACTGCTGCCCCAACAACAACTGCAGCCCCAACAACAACTGCTGCCCTAACAACATCTGCAGCCCCAACTACAACTGCTGCCCCAACAACAACTGTAGCCCTAACAACAACAACTGCAGCCCCAACAACAACTGCTGCCCCAACAACAACTGCTGCCCCAACAACAACTACAGCCCCATCAACAACTGCAGCCCCAACAACAACTGCAGCCCCAACAACAACAGCTGCCCCAACAACAACAGCTGCCCCAACAACAACTGCAGCCCCAACAACAACTGCTGCCCCAACAACAACAGCTGCCCCAACAACAACTGCAGCCCCAACAACAACTGCTGCCCCAACAACAACTACAGCCCCAACAACAACTGCAGCCCAAACAACAACTGCTGCTCTAACATCAACAACTGCAGCCCCAACAACAACTGCTGCCCCAACAACAACTGCAGCCCCAACAACAACTGCTGCCCCAACAACAACTGCAGCCCCAACAACAACAGCTGCCCCAACAACAACAGCTGCCCCAACAACAACATCAGCCCCAACAACAACTGCTGCCCCAACAACAACTGCTGCCCCAACAACAACTGCAGCCCCAACAACAACTGCTGCCCCAACAACAACTACAGCCCCAACAACAACTGCAGCCCAAACAACAACTGCTGCTCTAACATCAACAACTGCAGCCCCAACAACAACTGCAGCCCCAACAACAACTGCTGCCCCAACAACAACTACAGCCCCATCAACAACTGCAGCCCCAACAACAACTGCAGCCCCAACAACAACAGCTGCCCCAACAACAACAGCTGCCCCAACAACAACTGCAGCCCCAACAACAACTGCTGCCCCAACAACAACAGCTGCCCCAACAACAACAGCTGCCCCAACAACAACTGCAGCCCCAACAACAACTGCTGCCCCAACAACAACTACAGCCCCAACAACAACTGCAGCCCAAACAACAACTGCTGCTCTAACATCAACAACTGCAGCCCCAACAACAACTGCAGCCCCAACAACAACTGCAGCCCCAACAACAACTGCAGCCCCAACAACAACTGCTGCCCCAACAACAACTGCAGCCCCAACAACAACTGCTGCCCCAACAACAACTGCAGCCCCAACAACAACTGCTGCCCCAACAACAACTGCAGCCCCAACAACAACAGCTGCCCCAACAACAACAGCTGCCCCAACAACATCAGCCCCAACAACATCAGCCCCAACAACAACTGCTGCCCCAACAACAACTGCTGCCCCAACAACAACTGCAGCCCTAACAACAACTGCTGCCCCAACAACAACTACAGCCCCAACAACAACTGCAGCCCAAACAACAACTGCTGCTCTAACATCAACAACTGCAGCCCCAACAACAACTGCAGCCCCAACAACAACTGCTGCCCCAACAACAACTACAGCCCCATCAACAACTGCAGCCCCAACAACAACTGCAGCCCCAACAACAACTGCAGCCCCAACAACAACTGCTACCCCAACAACAACTGCAGCCCCAACAACAACTGCTACCCCAACAACAGCTTCCCAAACAACAACTGCTGCTCTAACATCAACAACTGCAGCCCCAACAACAACTCCAGCCCCGACAACAACTGCAGCCCCAACAACAACTGCTTCCCCAACAACAACTGCAGCCCCAACAACAACTGCTGCCCCAACAACAACTGCAGCCCCAACAACAACTGCTGCCCCAACAACAACAGCTGCCCCAACAACAACTGCAGCCCCAACAACAACTACAACCCCAACAACAACTGCAGCCCTAACAACAACAACTGCTGCCCCAACAACAACAGCTGCCACAACAACAACTGCAGCCCCAACAACAACAGCTGCCCCAACAACAACAGCTGCCCCAACAACAACTGCAGCCCCAACAACAACTGCTGCCCCAACAACATCTGCAGCCCCAACTACAACTGCTGCCCCAACAACAACTGCAGCCCTAACAACAACAACTGCAGCCCCAACAACAACTGCTGCCCCAACAACAACTGCAGCCCCAACAACAACTGCTTCCCCAACAACAACTGCAGCCCCAACAACAACTGCAGCCCCAACCACAACTGCTGCCCCAACAACAACTGCAGCCCCAACAACAACTGCTGCCCCAACAACAACTGCAGCCCCAACAACAACTGCTTCCCCAACAACAACTGCAGCCCCAACAACAACTGCCACCCCAACAACAGCTAACCAAACAACAACTGCTGCTCTAACATCAACAACTGCAGCCCCAACAACAACAGCTACCCCAACAACAACAGCTGCCCCAACAACAACTGCAGCCCCAACAACAACTGCTGCCCCAACAACAACTACAGCCCCAACAACAACTGCAGCCCCAACAACAACTGCTACCCCAACAACAACTGCAGCCCCAACAACAACTGCTGCCCCAACAACAACTGCAGCCCTAACAACAACAACTGCAGCCCCAACAACAACTGCCTGCACCAACAACAACTACAGCCCCAACAACAACTGCAGCCCAAACAACAACTGCTGCTCTAACATCAACAACTGCAGCCCCAACAACAACTGCTGCCCCAACAACAACTGCTGCCCCAACAACAACTGCTACCCCAACAACAACTGCTACCCCAACAACTGCAGCCCCAACAACAACTGCAGCCCAAACAACAACTGCTGCTCTAACATCAACAACTGCAGCCCCAACAACAACTGCTGCCCCAACAACAACTGCTGCCCCAACAACAACTGCTGCCCCAACAACAACTGCTACCCCAACAACAACTGCTACCCCAACAACAACTGCTGCCCCAACAACAACAGCTGCCCCAACAACAACTGCAGCCCCAACAACAACTGCTGCCCCAACAACAACTACAGCCCCAACAACAACTGCAGCCCAAACAACAACTGCTGCTCTAACATCAACAACTGCAGCCCCAACAACAACTGCAGCCCCAACAACAACTGCTGCCCCAACAACAACTGCAGCCCCAACAACAACTGCAGCCCCAACAACAACTGCTACCCCAACAACTGCAGCCCCAACAACAACTGCTGCCCCAACAACAACTGCAGCCCCAACAACAACTGCTTCCCCAACAACAACTGCAGCCCCAACAACAACTGCTTCCCCAACAACAACTGCAGCCCCAACAACAACTGCAGCCCCAACCACAACTGCTGCCCCAACAACAACTGCAGCCCCAACAACAACTGCTGCCCCAACAACAACAGCGGCACCTACAACAACTGCAGCACCTACAACAGCTGCACCTACAACAGCCGCACCTACGACTGCAGCAACTACAACAACTGTGGCACCTACAACAACTGTGGCACCTACAACAACTGTGGCACCTACAACAGCCGCAGCTACGACTGCAGCACCTACAACAGTTGCACCTACAACAGCCGTACCTACAACAGTTGCACCTACAACAGCAGCACCTACAACAACAGCCGCACCTACAACAACAGCTGCACCTACAACAGCAGCACCTACAACAACAGCAGCACCTACAACAACAACAGCACCTACAACAACAGCGGCACCTACAACAACTGCAGCACCTACAACAGCTACACCTACAACAGCCGCAGCTACGACTGCAGCACTTACAACAGTTGCACCTACAACAGCCGTACCTACAACAGTTGCACCTACAACAGCAGCACCTACAACAACAGCCGCACCTACAACAACAGCTGCACCTACAACAGCAGCACCTACAACAACAGCAGCACCTACAACAACAACAGCACCTACAACAACAGCGGCACCTACAACAACTGCAGCACCTACAACAGCTGCACCTACAACAGCCGCACCTACGACTGCAGCAACTACAACAACTGTGGCACCTACAACAGCCGCAGCTACGACTGCAGCACCTACAACAGTTGCACCTACAACAGCCGTACCTACAACAGTTGCACCTACAACAGCAGCACCTACAACAACAGCCGCACCTACAACAACAGCTGCACCTACAACAGCAGCACCTACAACAGCAGCACCTACAACAACAGCAGCACCTACAACAGCAGCACCTACAACAACAGCGGCACCTACAACAACTGCAGCACCTACAACAACAGCTGCACCTACAACAGCCGCACCTACGACTGCAGCAACTACAACAACGGCACCTACGACTGCAGCACCTACAACAGCCGTACCTCCAACAGCCGCAGCTACGACTGCCGCACCGACTGCAGCACCGATAACAGCAGCCTTGACTTTCAGATCTGTGAATGTCAATTTTATACCTGCTTTTAACGATCCATCATCTGAAGCTTACAAAACTCGATCCATCATGGTGACGACAGCGGTAAGTCTCACACTTCGAATAAAACCTGCTGGTTCAACTCCTGAATTATTTTATCACAGAGCTTAAGCACCCAATCAAAGGACTGAAAACTTACTAGAGAGTATACATACTCGATATAAAAAGTCACATATTCAAATTTCCAGAAGGAATTAATGAAGGAGACATTAAGGGGAACAACAAACTGAATGGCCCTCCGCTCACTCCTACCGGAAAGCGTAAGCCGGCGATTGCAAAACCGCGGCTCATATTACTGCAGACTCACTAGCATGTCGGAAAACTACATGACCTCAACCAAACATAAAAACGCTCCCTGTAGAGCCAGTATTTGATTTGTGGGCTACTGTATAAACACTGTGTTGCAACACGGCAAACTCCGTGGGGAGGATCCATTCCCTATATAGGCATGAAGGGCTCATTCTAAGCCAACAAAAACAAATTCTTAGTTAGATTCATAGTAACAGCTGATTTCAGACGAAACTCATTAAATATAGTTATGCATGTTTTATTTCATTTCTACTGATAGATCCCCCGCAAACCTACACACTGGTCGTTTAAATACAACTTCATTTCTGTTTCTGTAGGTTGATCGTGTGTACAAAAGAAGATTCCCTTCCTCCTTCCGCTCCTCAAGAGTGTTGAGATTCAGGTATTATGTTGAGAGATACAGTTTTACAATTGTTACAATTCAATAATAGTGGCTTAAATCTAACACATCAAACTACATTTTTTGTTTCTCCTTCTGCAGAAGTGGATCGGTCATCAATGATGTGGAACTTAACTTTGACACGACATCTACTCCAAATGCAACTGTGATTCAAGAAGCATTGATGGAAGCTTCAGACGTCCCCGATTTGAACATTGACCTCACCTCAATCACTGTGACTGCCGCATGTAAGCAATAATGAGTGCTACTTGATCAAAAATGTCAAAAGTTGCACAAATGTTTGTCAAACTAATGGTTTGTTTCACTGCCGCACCTTCAACAGCAGCAACTACAACAGCAGCACCTACAACAACAGCAGCACCTACAACAACAGCGGCACCTACAACAACTGCAGCACCTACAACAACAGCTGCACCTACAACAGCCGCACCTACGACTGCAGCAACTACAACAGCCGCAGCTACGACTGCCGCACCGACTGCAGCCCCGACAACAGCAGCCTTGACTTTCAGATCTTTGAATGTCAATTTTATACCTGATTTTAACGATTCATCATCTGAAGCTTACCAAAATCGATCCAACATGGTAACGACAGCGGTAAGTCTCACACTTCGAATAAAACCTGCTGGTTCAACTACTGAATTATTTTATCACAGAGCTTAAGCACCCAATCAAAGGACTGAAAACTTACTCGAGAGTATACATACTCGATATAAAAAGTCACATTTTCAAATTTCCAGAAGGAATTAATGAAGGAGACATTAAGGGGAACAACAAACTGAATGGCCCTCCGCTCACTCCTACCAGAAAGCGTAAGCCGGCGATTGCAAAACCGCGGCTCATATTACTGCAGACTCACTAGCATGTCGGAAAACTACATGACCTCAACCAAACATAAAAACGCTCCCTGTAGAGCCAGTATTTGATTTGTGGGCTACTGTATAAACACTGTGTTGCAACACGGCAAACTCCGTGGGGAGGATCCATTCCCTATATAGGCATGAAGGGCTCATTCTAAGCCAACAAAAACAAATTCTTAGTTAGATTCTTTGTAACAGCTGATTTCAGAGGAAACTCATTAAATATAGTTATGCATGTTTTATTTCATTTCTACTGATAGATCCCCCGCAAACCTACACACTGGTCGTTTAAATACAACTTCATTTCTGTTTCTGCAGCTTGATCGTGTGTACAAAAGAACATTCCCTTCCTCCTTCCGCTTCTCAAGATTGTTGAGATTCAGGTATTATGTTGAGAGATACAGTTTTACAATTGTTACAATTCAATAATAGTGGCTTAAATCTAACACATCAAACTACATTTTTTGTTTCTCCTTCTGCAGAAGTGGATCGGTCTTCAATGATGTGGAACTTACCTTTAACACGATATCTGCTCCTGATGCAACTGTGATTCGACAAGCATTGATGGAAGCTTCAGACGTCCCCGATTTGAACATTGACCTCACCTCAATCACTGTGAATGGCACATGTAAGCAATAATGAGTGCTACTTGATCAAAAATGTCAAAAGTTGCACAAATGTTTGTCAAACTAATGGTTTGTTTCACTGCCGCACCTTCAACAGCAGCAACTACAACAGCAGCACCTACGATTGCAGCTGCAGCTGCACCAACTGAAGCAACGACAGCTTCAAGTGGAAGTCATAAGATGAGTCTCATCACCGCATCCTGCCTTGTAGTGTTGTCATGGCTACTGTCAAGCCAACAATAGCATTCGTGCTGATTTCCATTTGACTTTACATCAATACATGAATGCCATCACTGGTATGAAAAATGACTTTGTTGTCAGTAAAAATCTAAGATTCTTGTAGTAGAAGTCTTTTACATCTTCAGATAAACTTACTATCAAATGAATCATTTGCAATAAGTGAACACATTAATGAAAGAGGATTAGGTATGTCTGTCTAACTAAACATGTATCTGTGTGGGAATGTCCAGGATCATGGACCGGGTGAAATGACATAGCCAACTTTAAGCACCAGGTCTATTTGAGACATCACTAGAATAATAAGATAAACAACATAATTGGAAACCCTGGGATGTCGTAAAATGATTGAGCTTCAGCAATATTTAACATAATGACAGCTGCTAATGCTGTCTTGTTTTGGCTTGTTTGCCAAAAAAGTAAAACTAGCCACACTGGAAATCACTTTCACCCTTGTTTGAAGGAAGTTATATCAAAGGTAATGGTATACATATATGTCAAAATAATGCACTGTCAATTTTCATATTTATAGAAAGTGTATTTATGTAATCATGCTGTATTCTGGGATATTTATTTTAGTTTGTACAATTTCTGTCAAAACATTTACAATGATCACAATACACAATCTTTGAGGAATTGAAATCGTCTCTTGTGTGATGTTTTGCAATTTTGGTGGGTAAATACAAAATATATCAAGTCTATGTTTAATGTAAAAGAACATTGGATTGGTAATCTTGAGCAACTAGCAAGAGTACGCTAGATTTAAATAATCATCCAGCCGATAAACCCAGCACAATGTTGCCATCCCTTTCCCAATGAAAGTAGCAAGCAACACTAGCTCTAAAAGTTGCTACATCTCGCAAAAGAAAGTCGCCAAGTCGCCACCACTGACAGCTCGTCCGTTCAGGCCTTCCTCAAAAGTCACCTCACCAAAATTAGCATTATGAACGCAAACATATAATGAACGTAAACAACAAACATGGTGATTGTTAGTACTCTCAACTGTCAAGCTAGCAGCTTGTGGAAGACTCGGTGACGAGCCATTTATGTAATGGCTCTCACCAAAAAGAAGCATTTTAAAATACAGTTATGTTGAAAAAGACGTAAGGCTATGAAGGCAAATCACTGTCAAAATCCGAGAGCGCAAATGAGATCCATGCGTGCGCGAAAATCAAACAGCCGCACGCGTATTTTACTTTGACGAGCGCTTTTACGTCACTCCGCGAGCAAAATTCACTCTCGCACGAGCAGAATTCGCTCGCGAAGCTTAAACCCGCTCGCGAGCGAAGTTTAAACCCGCTCGCAGGTAGTAGCAGGCCATACCAAGAAAACATCTGTCCAGCGGTCGGAAGAATTGTTTTAACTTATATAAAGAATTTGTATGTTTTTGTATGTAGGTTAATCATACTGTTGTGTTTACAGAAGAGATATAATATAGTTGTATATAATATGAGCAACAATTTGGACCTGCTCAAAGATCTGGAGCCAAGACTAGGGACCACTGTTATTGACTGTTAAATCACTGACAAGTAGTTAGTGGATGAAAAAGTATTCAGATCCTTCACTGCAGTAAACGTACTAATACCAAACTGATGAAACAATAATCCACTACGAGTAAAATACCTGCATTCAAAACCTTAGTCAATGTTATTATCAGCAAAATGTACTTTAAGTGCAGAAAGTAAAAGTACCCTTGCAATAAAATGTACATTATTTGCCCCTGACCTGTAATCTGAAAATCTCCCCCGAGCGTCTGTGTCAGAGTGATTTCGTGAGCAAGCGGGTTTAAGCTTTGCGAGCGACTTTCGCTCGCGCGAGAGTGAATTTTGCTCGCGGAGTGACGTAAAAGCGCTCGTCAAAGTAAAATACGCGCGCGACTGTTTGATTTTCGCGCGTGCATGGATCTCATTTGCGCTCTCGGATTTTGAGTGATTTGCCTTCATATAAGGCTACCACAGTAAGCATAATCTTTACCATAAATGTTTGAAACTTACCATTTACTCATTAAATGCAACATTCTCCTTTTTAAGTTTACAAAGAACGTGGTCGATAATAAGTAATAGACATATATATTATTTACATCCAGCAAAAACATCACTCAATATTCAATATTTAATTCGATGAAAATAAGTTTCTGAAAGTATAGTTTTAATAAGGTACTCTGAGAAAATTCACAAATAAATATATCAGAAACATGGGGAGACATTTTTGGGCATTGTGAAGGCCTAAATGAACTGCCGTAATAAACTAACTGTGTTTTCTTTAAGAATTTTGCAACAAATATATATCAAGTAAACATGTGTTAGAGAGGCATTTGTCATCTGTTCTTCTATTGCATTTATACAAAAGTATTTAGGATGGATACTAAAGATTTTAGATGGAAAAAACAATCCTACTACATGAATACATTTACTTATCGTGAAATGCAACAGGACTGACAACGAGCTTGGTTTTATTGGTGGATAAATCCCACAAACATAAAAATTAATCAACTCTAAGCCTCAAGCTTTTGTAATATGGCACCATAATTACATATGCTTTTTGTCATACCCTCTGGACATATCCCTGCTACACTGTTCTGTTCATAAAGAGGGGAAGAAATTGTACCCTAGTGTAGCCATATTCATAAACAGAGGGAGTCATCACACCAAATGAGTTTCTCCATAATCTCAATCACCCATGTGTTTTAATGACTATCTTGTCAAGAATCAAAGTTGTCGTGGTTTTTGACATAATGTGAAATGGACTAATCCTTTTCATCATTCATGTTAACCTTTTCAAATAAGTCTTCAAAAAGATCTGTCACTAACATTTATTTTTGTCTGAGATCCTGTCTCTTTCGGTCCTTTAAATCTATTTGTTAGGAGGACTTAACAGCAACTTCTAACCATGAAAGACCATTAAAAACAGAATAATCCACTCAGCCATCTGACTGTACCACGTCAAGCTTTTGTGGCAGGCAGTTACAAACTTTTGAATGGTTGTGTTTGCTGCTTGGAAAAAGTGTGATATAAAATTAAATAATTTTAACACTGTCCTTCCACATTGGTTTTTCGTAACACTTGAAACATGTGTTAAAGTACATTTAAATACATTGTGTGTGGTATTTTGAATTTTTTGAATTTAGAGTTATTTATTCTGCACAATTCAAACAACAAAATTTAAAATAATCAAACATAACAGAGATAAATGAATATCACAGTGCAGGAAGAGACAGAAAGCCAACTGGGCTTATTTGAAGCCTCCACCTATATAATATTTAAATTTTACAAGATTACAAAGATAAAATGAAATATGCATAAGACATTACATTACAACAAAACAAAGAAAGAAAGAAAAAGAAAAAAAAAATGTAATTGTGAATGTGTAATATAACAGCTAAAACAAGAAAGACATGAACACTAATACATAAAAGAACTGTTACAAAACAGCAATTCGATTTTCTTTTAGGCATCTTTTAAAACATTTTATAGAGGGACATTTTTTTGTTAGGTGGGAAAAGTCATTCCATAGTTTGGTTCCCCTAAATCTTATTGAAAATTGACCTCTGCTAGTCAGTAACTTAGGAGGATGAAGATGTGAAGATTGACGAGTAAGAGTGAACCTGTGAATTGAATTAATAGTAGGTCTTGAAATGATCAGGAATATTCCCTTCATCTGAAAGTATCTTACAAATGAAAACACAAGTTTGTGAAATATTGATGTCATAAATAGTAAGAATCTGTCATTTCTGAAATAGAGGAGCAGAAGAGAAGTGTGACTCTGATCGGGTTGCGATCATAGCAAAACGTTTCTGGAGGACCAACATTTTTTGCAGAGTAGTAGGAAAAGTACTTGCCCAAACTATATTACAATATGAAAGCTAGGGATAAATGATACTGTAATAAAGAATAAGGAGACAGTTTGCAGAGACAAGATCTAACCCTCCTTATTATTCCAATAGATTTGTTTATTTTTCGACTAACACAGTCAATATGTTTACTCCAACTTAAACTCTCATCAACAATAATTCCGAGGAATTTTGGATATGACACTTGAGGTTTCTCAACAGATTCAATTTTAATTTTAGATAAATCCTTAGAGTACAATTTTTTGCCACTGAAAATAATAAAATTAGATTTTTTGATATTCAAAGATAGTTTATTTAATCTGAACCATGTAGCATAGGCAGTTAAACCAGCATTAGCTTCCATAATCAGGGAATTGGAATTTGAATGAGAGAGAACTAGGGTTGTGTCATCTGCAAACATTATCGGAAAAAGGCTTTTTGACACATTACACAAATCATTAATATAAATAAGGTATAATAATGGTCCCAGAATGGACCCCTGTGGAACCCCACATATTAGTCTGGCTTTGCTTGAATAACAACCTTTAACACAAACAAACTGTCTTCTGTTGGAGACATAATTTTTTATCCATTTGTATGCAATGTCATGGAAACCATATTGATGCAGCTTTTCCAATAAAATTTTATGGTTTACTGTATCGAAGGCTTTGGAAAGGTCTATAAAAATACTGCAAGTAAATTCCTTATTGTCAAGTGCAGAGATAATTGTATCAATAAGGTAAAGTAAAGCCATAGAAGTTGAATGATTTTTACGGAAACCATACTGGTGTTTGTAAAGAATTGAATTAGACTCTACATGAAACATAATCCTTTTGTGTACAATTTTTTCTAGTATTTTTGAAAAACAAGGCAATATAGATATGGGTCTATAGTTGTTAAAACAAAGTGGGTTTTCTGCTTTAAACAAAGGAATAACTTTGGCAATTTTTAAATCCTCTGGCACAACACCTGTTTGCAAAGACAAGGTGAAAATGTGAACAAGTGGCTGCAATATTGACTGTTTCACCTGTTTGACAAGAAATGCAGAAATGTTGTCATGGCCAGCCGAAGATGTTTTGAGATCATCAATTATATCACTTATTTCTTGAATATTTGGGGGCATAAAATTAGAGATAATAGGAACATTTGTTGGAATAAAATCCAGTGGATTCCCATGACAAGCCGAAATATTGTTAGCTAATTCATGAGCGATATCAATTGGCTTGTCAAGAGAATTGTCACCATCCAAAAAGACTGAAGGAAGCTCTGGGGTCGTCTTTTCTCTTTGTAGCACTTGATTTATTACTTTCCACGTGTTTTTTATATCTTTTGAGCACTTCATAAATGTTTCACTGTAATGTTTCTTTTTTGTAGATCTAATGATATGGATATAATTATTTCTACAGGATTTATAAGCCCCATGAGTAAGAGGCATGGGATTTGAAACATATTTTCTGTAGAGTTAATTTTTTTTCCTCAGCAACTTCAGTAAATGTATTGTGAACCAGGGCTTACTACCTTGACTGCTTTTCTTGGTGGAACTACAAATTGGAACAATCATTGAAACTAAGGTTAATAACTTTCATAAGCTTCTGGTATGCCAAATCAGCGTTATTTTCCACATATAGATCATCCCATGAAATACTGGTAAGAATATCTATACATTTTGAAATATTTGATTTGCTCATAATTCTTTTCTGCATAATTGTGTTAGTATGTTTAGCTCTCTTAATCTCGATTAAAGAGTACTGGAAAATGGGAAAATTATCTGACAAGTCGGAATACAAGACTCCAGATTTGGTTCCTTCACTCAAAGAATTCGTTAAGATGTTATCAATCAAAGTCACTGAATTTTCTGTAACTCGTGTTGCTTTATGAATAAGAGGGACAAAGTAACTAGAGTAAAGAATATTGAGAACATCCCCAGTAGGAATATGTAGTCGATTTTTTAAAAGGTTTATATTGAAATCTCCTAAAATGTAACTAAGTTTATCCTCATTGTTTATCAGGTCAAGAGAATAGCCCAGACTGTCATTGAAAACTTTGATGTCAGAGTCAGGTGGGCGATAAATAGCACAAACAATAACATTCTTTCCACCAGAGACACCAGAGAGCTCTAAAAAAAACAGATTCGACCTCATCCCTATCTGACTTCAACATGAGATCATCCCTAATTTTGAATTCATCGTCACCGTGAATAAACAGAGATACTCCACCTATATATCTATTCTCTCTTACATAGTGAACTGAATTGTATTTTGGTATTTTAAAGATTTATCTTGAGTCCTCAGTAAGCCATGTTTCTGACAGGGCAATAACTGAAAAATCATGCTTCAGTAAAGATAAATGATGAATACATTTGTCATAATTGCTCGGAAGACTTCTTATATTCAGATGAAAAGTAGAGAATGTATTACGTGGCAGAGAAACAAATAAGTCATTAAACTGAGTTCCATCATAAAAACTACAGAGGTTAGATACATCAAGTGATGAAAAAAAATGTAAATCTGGGTCAATATCAAAATGATAAGAGTCACTGGTAGAGAGATCAAAAGGCGTAAAGGTCTGGCCTTCCAGATCAGATGTGTTGTAGACCATAGTGTATGTAGAGAATCATGTATACAGATAGAAAAAAAATCTAAAAAGTACTTAATACATTCCTAATGTTGGAGACTAAGGAGCCAGACTCTGAACGTTTCTTTGTTGATGTGGGTTTTGGGAAGGTGGATGGACAATAAGTTTGTCGTATCTCAAATATGCAATGTCACCTCTCTCTCTCGAGCTGCCTTCATTGCTGGGAGTAATATTAAAAAGGTCTTAAAAAGTCTAAAACATTTAACGTGAACTTTGAAGAAACCCTGACATCAGGTTGGACAAAATATACAGGTTGATATTGACCATTTATCAAATTTAGTGAATTCATACTGGAACATAGCGATATCATGAACTGACACATACTCAGAAGAAAATAAGGAAAAGTATTATCAAGAGTATTATCCATAATAATTAATTTATAAATATCCCCCGATTACTCCAAACACGATGTATAATATTTGTTTAATATGCTCTTTGTATATAAATCTTTTCTTGCATTTATTCCTATTGAAATGTCACAAGAAATCTTTATATTTTTTGTTTGTAATAACATATAGTGTCACACTTGTGGAACTTCGAGTAGATGAAATGCTTTTTCACACGACAAAAGAAGGGAGTGTGCCATGATACTGTGCCAGGAAACATATCAAATTGACAGCTGACAGCTCCTACGATAGCAGCACCTATGTTACGCCCAGCTCGTGGGCCGCAACAAAAGAGGAAGACGCACACTAGGCTTATCAGTAACAATCTTAAATGTATTAAAGTAAGTCAAAGTAACAAAGAAACAACAGGTTGGTGAAAATGGACTGACACTCTGGCATCTGGGCAGGCGGGGTTAAATACAGCAGGAACACTGGCCAGGAGATCCGAATTAGGGTGATGACCCCTCAGCTCCACCCAGCCAAGGACCTACAAACACAAAAGCACACACACACAGTACCAGCAGGTCCAAGGCAACAGGCCTCTGAGGCCGTCACACCAAGAAAAAGCAACCAAACACCCTCAGTGACTACAGACAAGTGACTTTGACTTCACATGTCATTAAGTAACTGGAGAGGCAGGTCCTGAAGCACCTCCATTCATTACTCGAGCCATAGCTGGACCCTCTGCTGTTTGCATACCAGCCCCGTCTTGCCATTCATTTTCATAACATTTTCAAAAAATATTTGAAATCTACATAGTTGAATCCTCAACTCAAAAGCTCTATAAAAAGGAATTCAGTGATGAAATAGCTTACAAAAATAGCAAAAGATGTTACTATTGTTGGCCTGCCTCCCGCTACTTGATTGCATGCTGAAATGAATGCTGGGATACTTTTGCTGTCAAATTCACACAAGTAACCAACCAATGCATCCTCTGCGAAATGGGCATGTGACAAACACTTCAGAGAATTTTAACTGTTCTTGGCAGAAAGCGAACTTGAGGATCGGGACATTACTTTGGTTGCAAAAGATGACGTTTAAAAAGGACACAAGAACACCAGTACAGAAAAGAATGCAGATCGATAGATTATGCCAGTGATTTTCAACCGGTGTGCCGCGGCACACTAGTGTGCCGCGAGAGATCGTCAGGTGTGCCGTGGGAAATTTTCTAATATCACCTAATTAACCATTGTCGGGTGTCTGTGCTGTAATAAAGTGTCGCAGATAATGTAATACTCTTCTGTGGCAGTGGGTGGCAGCAGAGGGATTTAAATACCTGTAAAGACAATAGAGTTAGTGCTGCGCGACACGTGACAGTGACAGTTTGGGATCAAAGCAAGACGAGCAAGTGACAGTGATGAAAAAATAAAAAAAAAAAAGGTGACAGTGATGGAGAAGTTTTTGAGAAGGGAAAATGCAAATGCCGAACAGGGCCCTGGACAAAATTCTGACCCAGTTGAAGGCCCAAGTATGAGTGGTCGACAAAAGAAAAAAGACAAGACGGTGAGCTCGAGGCAATACAGCGAAAGCTATCTTTCATTTGGATTTACGTTCACCGGGGATGCAACGGCACCGAGTCCGCTGTGCTTGGTGTGTGGTGAGAAGCTATCCAATAGCGCCATGGTGCCAAGCAAGCTTAAACGCCATCTCCAAACGAAACACCCTTCCGTTCAAAACAAGTCGATGGACTATTTTGTACGCTTACGTACAAACAATGAGAAACAGGCAACTGTTTTGAGAAAAACCACAAAGGTAAACGAGAGAGCCCTCAAAGCTAGCTACCTTGTTGCTGAACTCGTAGCTAAAACAAAAAAGTCCCACACCGTGGCAGAAACATTAATACTGCCAGCTTGTAAAGCCATTGTGAATGAGATGCTCGGCCCTGACGCGGCCAAAGAGATCGCTAAAGTGCCTCTCTCAGATAACACAATTGCCAGACGTATTGATGACATGTCTGCGGACATAGAAACTGTTGTTTTGGAAAAGATGCGCATCAGTAAGAAATTTGCCTTGCAACTTGATGAGTCGACGGATATTAGTGGACATTGTCAGCTCTTGGCCAACGTGCGTTTTGTGGATGGAGAAGCCATTAGAGAAAACTTCCTATTTTGCAAGGCACTGCCAGAAAAATCAACAGGAAATGAAATATTTCGGGTCACGTCGGAATATCTTGACAAAAGCGGGCTTACGTGGGAAAACTGCACAGGTGTCTGCACTGATGGAGCCGCAGCCATGGTCGGGCGCATCAAAGGCTTCGTAAGTAGGGTCAAAGAAAGAAACCCAGCTGTTACTGTTACGCACTGTTTTTTGCACCGTGAGGCCCTCGTTGCAAAGACCTTACCAGCAGATCTAGGTCCTGTGTTGGATGATGTTGTGCGCTTAGTGAACTTTGTGAAGACGCGACCTTTGAAATCTCGCTTATTTGCGTCTCTGTGTGAGGAAATGGGAGCGGAACATAAAGTGTTATTGCTCCACACGGAGGTCCGGTGGCTGTCGCGCGGCAAAGTGCTGGCCCGTGTGTATGAGCTCCGAGAGGAACTTAAAGTGTTTCTGACAGACGAGAGGCCCGATTTCTCAAAGCTGCTTGCAAGTGATCAGTGGTGTGCAAAGCTGGCATACCTGGCTGATATATTTCATCATCTGAATGAACTGAACACACGGATGCAAGGCCGAAATGAAAACCTGCTTACAAGCACTGACAAAATGAACGGATTCCGTTTAAAGGTGCAGCTCTGGCAACAACATGTGCAGCGTGGCAACCTTGAGATGTTCCCACTCACCGAGAAACTGCAGGATGGCAACACTGCTGCAATGTGCGAGGTGATTGGCAAACATTTGAAAACTCTGGAGGAGAAGTTGTCATTTTATTTCTCTTCAGCCTTCACAGAATGCCTTGACTGGGTTAGGGACCCATACAGCTCAGCATCCGTTGCTGGAAAGGACATGACTTTAAAGGAGCAAGAGGAACTCATTGAACTGAAACAAGATCGTGGTTTAAAGCTAAACTTTGCTGATCTTCCTTTGGACAGTTTTTGGTTAGCTGTTGCCAAGGAGTTCCCCATTCTGGCCAACAAAGCTATTTTGACATTGCTCCCGTTTTCAACCACATATCTGTGTGAGCTGAGCTTCTCAAGCTTGACAGCGATAAAAACTAAAAACAGAGAGAGACTGAGAGCTGTTGAGGAAGAGCTTCGTGTGTGTCTTTCTACCATTCCTGCCAGGATATCCATGTTGTGTTCATCGAAACAGGCCCAGGTTTCACACTAAGTGAGTACAAATACATTTAGAAACTATATTATTAACTATATGTATTATATGTACTGTGTTAGTGTCTTTTTGTGTCATTTTGGTTGGTGGTGTGCCCCAGGATTTTGTAAATGTAAAAAGTGTGCCGCGGCTCAAAAAAGGTTGAAAATCACTGGATTATGCCTTCCAAACTTTTTCTTTTTACTTTTAGTACATACTGCAGCTGCTCTTACAAAGTGCGTACGGTTGCGCAGTATGTGTTCAATTGGGATATCTTACTTCCTGATAACATTGCACCTCTTTCTCAAATATCTGCTGAGCAGAGGATTGTAGTTCAAAATAACTAGAAAGGCATCCCGGTTTGCAGACTGCATTCAGTTGCAAAATGCCAAAAATATCACAACATCCTATGTACTGCATTTGACATACTAATTATTGGGACAGACTGAATCTTTTTCTGGCATACTAAATAGTATGGTAGAATGGGTACTGGAACGCACAGTGAGACATTTGAATTGCAATGTCTGTCATCAAAAGCAACATATTATATGTTTGTGTGTATGAAGACTGACAGCTAAGACTACCGGTAGTCTAATTTATATATATTAAAGAATCAATTAATCAACAAAAGCTAATAAGATAATAAATAATAATAATTAATGATAATCGGTAGATGCAGCGCTATTGATCAATATTCTGAATATGTAGCAAAGAAATGTCAACATCTTATAAATGAGCCACTGTTAGACCTGAGACTTCGATGAAAACTAGTTTGTGAAAGTATAAGTTTAAAAAGTTGCTCTGAGAAAATTCACAAATAAATATATCAGAAACATAGGGAGACATTTTTGGGCATTGTGAAGGCCTAAATGAACTGGCATAATAAGCTAAGACTGTGTTTACTTTAAGAATTTTGCAACAAATGTAAAATTGAGTAAACATGTGTTAGAGAGGTTTATATCGAATAATCTTGTGACTTCTAAGGAATTACAAAAAGGCATTTGTCATCTGTTCTTCTGTTGTATTTATACAAAAGTATTTTAGATGGATACTGAAGATTTTAGAAGGAAAAAAACAATCCTACTATGAGTAAATTTACTTAGCATTAAATGCAACAGGATGGCCGAAGAGCTTGGTTTTATTGGTGGATAAATCCCACAAACTCTAAGCCTCAAACTTTTTAATATGGCACCGTAATTATTATGCTTTTTGTCATACCCTCTGGACATATCCCTGCTACACTGTTCTGTTCATAAAGAGGGGAAGAAATTGTACCCGAGTGTAGCCATATTCATCAACAGAGGGAGCCATCACACCAAATGTGTTTCTCCATGATCTCAATCACCCATGTGTTTTAATGACTATCTTGTCAAGAATCAAAGTTGCCGCACAAAAAGCTCTGACTAAAATGTCAAATGATAAATCACCTGGAACAGATGGAATGACCAATAATCGGTCTTGTTTATCCATTGTAAGCGTGACCTTTTTGCTGTGTCATCATAATTCATATTTATAGAACCAATGTGTTCTATAATTAAAGATAACATTGTTTTCTAGAGCACAATGAAAAAATACTACGTTACAAGTAAAAGTCTTGCTTTCAATATGTTACTGTAAAAGTACAAAATTAATAGCATCAAAATACACTTTAAGTACCAAAAGTATTAAGTAGGAAGTAATAGGAATTAGTACTCCTGAGAAGTACTGAAAAGGTGTGATATAATGTCAAATTATTTTAGGCTGTGTCCTCTCTACTGGCGTTTCATCATAGTTACGCCAGTATGATCATGAACTCATGGTATTAAAGTGCATTTTGTCGTCTTCTTATAAGGTCTTAAAAAGTCTGATGGTGAATCTGACAGAAAGTGTTTTTAAGCACCTGCAGTTTAGTTAACGTTAATTAAACAATATGCTGCAATTGCTAACTTTAAAAATTATGTGTTTGCCACTGAATTTGAGGTTGGAAGAAAAATACGGGTATGGGTATTCAACATTTATTAAATAAATTGACACTAACTTAAAAGAATATAAAAGCTGAGATGCTTTTTATTTTAGATTTTCTACTATAAATATGAATGTTTTTTACTTTGACTGTATTGTATTATCTACACCAATAACTCCAAATATATAGAATATTTGTTCAATATGTTATACATGCAATTCTTATTTGTCATAACTCACCGTAGCACTCGTCGAACTTCTTTCAACATTGACGTAGTTAGAATGCACCAGGAACCAGTTTCACAGGACAAAAGCTGGAAGTGTGCCATGACACTGAGTCAAGAAATTGACAGCACTATATCCTAAGATCTGATTTATCGCTAAGGTGTCACAACATTTAGGCAATCATAACAACCACACCTATTTAGGCTGTATGCTCCAGATTGACTTTCATAGCCCAGTATGATCATGAAACAAGGATTAAAGTACATTTGGTGTGGTATTAAAATGGCCTTTAAAAGTCTGACATTTAACATGGTGAACCTTAGAGAAACTCTGTAAATGCACCTGCACTTTACTTATATTTCAACAATATGCTGCAATTGTTATCATGAAGGTTTTAGGTTGGAGGAAAAATACTGGTAGACGTTCACCATTTATTAGATTATATGATTCATACTAGTCCATATCGACACTTACTCAGAAGAATATGAGGAAATTAAGCTGGGATGCTTTTATTTTGATGTGTCCATATTCACGTTGTTGTTTTATACTTTAAAAGTATAAAACAACAATGTGAATGTATTGTATCATCTATGGACATATTTACTCCAATGACTCCAAATATAAAATATTCATTCAATATGCTTGATTATGTCATTCTTTTTCTTTTCTCTTGCATTTTTTTCCCATTGCATTACTACTTCACTGAAATCTATATTAATTTGTTTGTCATAACTTACTGTGTTGTATCACTGGTGAAACTTCTTGTAATATTCAAATAGTCGACTCGAATGCATCAGGAATTTGTTTCTCGCAACAAACAAAGAGAGTATGCCTTCATACCGAGCCAAGAAACTGACAGATTGAAAGATGATAGCGTGCATCTTATGATTTGGCCATGCGAAGATGTTCAGCATTTTCTGCCATGCTGAAAAAAAGGTTTGGCCTATGACTCACAACATTAGCCTTTATTCTGTTGCAATACAAAGGACTTATGTCAGCCTGGTTGATGGTTGTGTAAAGTTGCACAGATTGTTTAGGGCAGTTCAAGGGCAGTTTCCTCACACAGTGCTCAATCTGTTCAAGTATTCTGCTGGTTGAATTTGTAATATGTACAGTATATTCCATTGGCTCTAGCCTGTAGATCTTATGGAGAATAGTATAAAGACACTAAACTATGGGAAGAAAAACCTACCTCAGTGAGATGTTATAAAATGGGTGGACTGGCTTTTAGTTTTGATTCTGAAGACTTGACATGGTTTCTTGTTGCTTTTGTACTGCATTGGATGTAGGAAACTGAAATGAGGTCTTATAAATGATAGCCACTCTCCCTAATTACTTCGATTTCTGAATTTGCTGGTAATCTTCAAAATGTTGTGATGGATCTACTGAAGTGTTTTGCATGTACGTCAATTATAATCAAATACAATGTGGTTGTTATGATTGCTGTATTTTGTCAGAATGTCACATTGACAAACATTTTGTACATTATATTGAAACAAAGATGAGTTTCCCAAATGTGAAAGTTGCATTTAATTTACAGTTGCGTTTTTAATCACAGTTGTTTCAAAGTATAAAATCTAGTATAAAAACTCTAAATATAAAATGAACGGTATCCCCATCCGCACTTTTGGGACACAATGCATAAAACTGTGTTTCATGGGGCAGCTGGGCCTTTGGTACTGCTAAAGTTGCTATTCCCCTACTTGGCACAGGTTTCCTGTGTGCTTATGGACCATTGGTGGACAACAAGGGCCACTGTCTGATAAATGCTGTGACCTTTCTTATCCATGTACAATATGTGGAGCTGACTCTACCAGGCTGCCTAACATGCTTTCAGCTGCTGATGAGTTTCTTCGTCTGCTGGCCGAGTTCCCAGACCTCTCGCACCCCACTTCCTCGTCCTCCACTGTCAACCATGGGGTGGCACATCACATCTCTACCACTGGCCCACTGGTACATGCCCGGGCCCGGCGCCTAGACCCAGCAAAGCTCACCATCCACAAGGCCGAGTTCGACAACATGGAGCGACTTGGCATCATTCGGCGCTCCAACAGTCCGTGGGCTTCACCCCTGCACATTGCACTAAAGCCTGGTGGCGGGTGGCGCCCGTGTGGAGATTACCGCCGCCTAAACGAGGCAACGATCCTGGACCGCTATCCGGTTCCGCACATTCAGGACTTTTCTGGCCGCTTGTCGGGTGGTGTTGTGTTTTCTAAAGTGGACCTTGTACATGGTTACCATCAAATTCTGGTTCACCCGCAGGACATTCCCAAGACAGCGCTGATAACTCCTTTCGGCCTGTTTCATTTTTTGATGATGCCGTTTGGACTCAAAAATGCAGCACAGACTTTCCAGCGTCTAATGGATACTGTGCGGACCTGCCTTTCCCGTTTGTCTACTTAGATGACATCCTGGTTGCCAGTTTGCCAGATGGAGAATTTTCCCTGTGCTTGTACATTTCTACTGTGACTTAGTTCATGTGCCTTACTCACTAACAAAACTATATATGTGACATATGATTGTATACCTAGCAGAATGGTAACAGGACCATATGGGGTATTTCTGCCTTTGCTTTGATAAGAGGAAGCAACTGAATGGGGGTGCAGTTTAACCAGAAAATGTTTAGGTGTGAAGATTCCCAGTGGTAATCAAGGGTAATAAAGAAAGATCTCGTTGTTTGACAAGACTCAGAGGGGGAAGGAGATGACTGGAGGGGCCAATGGGGAGCTTGAAACTGCTGATCAATTGTTATAATGTAAATACCTGCTGCTGCTGCGACCAGGAAATTCAGATTTTGTTACACTTTGGTTCCTCTTTAAAATGTCTACAATATCATCTAAAGATGGTTGATGTTAAAATGTCACATTTGAGAAACGAACACAAACTATCTAGCACATTAGCCTACACCTGAAATTTAAACATAATATCAAATGAGTGATGCTAGTTATGTCCAGCAAACATATATTTGTAGAGTCATGAATTAAAAAATACCAACCGGTTCTTCTAATTTCATCTGACAGATGCTAAGGTTACCTTGATTTGGTGTTTCAGCTGATCGAAAATGTGTAGTAGGCTACCAGCCACAGCTTGGGGTTGCCAGATCCTCAGGTCTGATATCCCCCAAATGTCTCTCCTTCACTCTTTATCAAAATAGCCTACTTTTGCACAAAACACTCAAAGCTGGCAACTTGGCATAACGCTATTTTACTGCTTAATGAAAAAATTACAAGATATCAGAAGGTAAGATAAAAAGTGAGAAAGAAACAGTGATTTAACACAACATTATATTCAACAATAGGCCAAAGTATTATTTTAAAAAATACAGTAGGTCTATATCTTATTAGCAGAATGAACTCCCAACACAACATACCTAATGCATCAGGTATAACTTGTCTTGTGACTTTAATAAGTGCTGTTTGCTGCATCATTGCTGTTGTTAAATGTCTGCCTATTAGGCGTATGATTATTGTCTTTAGTCTGAATTAAGAATAACTTGACTCACAGTAAACTTTATGTGACTGAGGAGCAAACCTACATTATATAACAGTTTGATTGTTTTCTGAATTCTTATTGTGCGGTTTCGGAAATACGAGACAGAGTTCTGCCATTAATCAACATGTAAGTCACAGGATTGTCAACACTGTTTGATTTGATCACGAGGAAGTGCAATTCAAAAATACACAGGGATAGAGTATGTAGCCAAAGACGTCACTGAAACTAAAAGGAATGCATCTTGATAAGACATTTAAAAAAAGAACAGCAGGACATGTCCCAACCAGCTAACTGATGTATTGACACATCACCGTCACAGGAGAGTGTTCCCAAATGACTATTACCTGTGTCACTAAACCTCATTGTGATGGAAGTGCTTTGAGAAACCGGTTCTACCGCATATGAAAAACAATATCCTTGCCAGCCTGAACTGAACCCTTCCAAGTAATCTGAAACATTTACACAAATCCTCCCAGAATAGACGCCTGGTTTGTTAGGGGAGAATTATCCAACATCTTTCATTGTTAATGCCTGTGAATAAGAAATTTATTTAACATTTACGGCATGTCAAGTGTTGTGGAAATTTATCATATGGTTCTTTTAGTTATAACTTGTATTGCTTAAACCTGCATAACCCTGTTCCCACGAAAAGGCTGGGAACCTGGCCTTGGTGGCTGCAGCGGCCAACAACATCTGTGAGGGGGAGGGTGAAGGGAGGGGAGACGAGATAACTCGCATATATACTCTGTTTTGGTTTTTTATTGTTGTTAGACCTCCGAACCATCCGTGGAGAAAGAGCTCGATCCATTCAGCTGAATTTTGATTGAAGTGTCTGTTTATTAAATATGTTTTTGATACTTTAAGAAGTTTCCATCGTGATTATTTCTCACTGGGAGGTTAAAAAGATTTTTTTCACATCAAGCTCAATATCGCCAGACATCTTAGGCTAGTTTGGTTTTTCTAGATTTCTCTTTTAACTGGCTCGGCTCCACTCTTAAAACACTGGCACAAAATCTGTTTTCATGGCAACACATATCTGTCAACTTAAAATGAAGTTGCATTTAGGCAGATACATTGATCTCTAGTGATTGGTGAGCGAAAATTTAACCTCAATCCACAACCCAAATTAGTGTGGAGTGGAGGCAATATCAGACTGAAGATGGAAACAGAGTGCAACGAGTTGACAATTCTGTTTGATATCAGGCGAGGAAGAACGAGCACCATTTTATCGTTTTATGATGCCTCTCAAGAGAATTAATAGTTGACAAAATACACTTTGTAGACTTCAACTTCAGTTTACTTGTTTTCACCAAAAACATATGCTGCAATAGCTCATTTCTATTGATATTTAGGGTGGAAAAAAGTACAAGGACAAATTTATATTTCGTTAAAAATAGTGATTTAAGACAAACATAAAAATGACACTTTCTTGGAAGAATATGAGGAAATAAAGATGAGATGCTTTCCTTATATGTCAATATTTACAGTATATATATATATTATTGCTTTGTACTTTAACTGTATTGTATCATGTAATCACATATTTACTCTGATAATTTCAAGTATGTTTTAATGTGCTTTCTGTCCCTTGTATTTCTTCCTGCTCCATTACCGTGTCACCAGTATCTATATTTATATTTTTGTTTCACTGTCATGCTGGAAAGTCTTCTTTCAACATTGTCATAGGTGGAATGCACCAGTAATTCACAGGACAAAAGAAGGGAGTGTACCATGATACTGAACCAAAACACTGACAGATTGACAGCTGCAATTCAGAATATGCTTTGTTTTGTCTTCATGGCAGGGTTTAATAAAAGACATCTATGACTTACGTCATTAGCCTTCATTCCGTTTCAATATATAGGCCTGAATAGATGTGGACTGTCACATAAGGAGAAAGGTTTGCAACATCACAGATGTGAACTGGACTGAATTATAAGACACTGAAATAGTTTAAAATATTGAAAGCAGAAAGAGAGGGGCAATTTCTAACTTTTCATCTTATTTCTCATCCTTTTGGGTAAGTACATTCTTAAATCTGTTGATAATACTGTCCGGACATTGGTCCATACAAACTAAAAGAGGGTTTGTTGCTAGATTGGATCGTGTGATCAGGAGGCAATTTAATCTTTTTTTGTCAGCACCATGAGACCTTGAGCAAACACTGTACTAGTGTTACCTAAAGTATTAGGAAGCTGATTGACCCATATCGGGCAAGTGCCAATTTAAGCAAAAGCTTCAATAAACTTAAATAAATACATTTT